>CM076581.1:317239510-317304349 GCA_034641835.2 Pinus albicaulis | reverse complement strand
ACACATCTATGTTGAACCCTTAAGGGCGTCCCTCATGAAGGGGCAAGTGGCTCAGTGTTAGAGCAATCCAACCAGCCAAGGACTTAAAAGTTTCGAAAATGTTTCAAGTAACAAACATTGTTAATTAGCATATTGTGCTAGACCAAACATTGGATGACCTGCATTGGAAAGTGTTTGCATGGGGCAAGTGGCTCAATGTTTGAGTAATCCAACCAACCAAGGACTTAAATGTTTCAGAAATGTTTCAAGTAACAGACAAATGTTAATTAGCCTATTGTGCTAGGCCAAATGGTGGACGACTTGCATTGGAAAGTGTTTGTTGACCAATATTGAGGCCCTGCCCAGGTTCAAAGCTCAGTTAACGCACCTCATGAAAGGGCAAGCAGCTCAGTGTTAGAGCAATCCAATCAGCCAGGGACTTTAATGTTTTAGAAATGTTTCAAGTAATAGAGAATAGTTAATTATACAGTGATATGTGGTTTAACGGTAAGTTTCACTGGGTGAAACTAACGAGACCGTGGTTCAAATCCCATTGAGAATATGGCCTCACTGGGTGAAACTAACGAGACCGTGGTTCAAATCCCATTGAGTATATGGCCTGCTATGATCTCGCCTCAAGGAGTAGACTCCCCATTTCCTAGTCTCCGCTCTTGCTAAATCATAAGATCTGGTATATCTGGCTTATATCTGGCTTACAGGTTGCTGGATATACTCTTGGTGTTATAAGGCTCTTGCTAAATCATAAGATCTGGTATATCTGGCTTATATCAGGCTTACAGGTTGCTGGATATACTCTTGGTGTTATAAGGCAGCCACAAAGGTTGATCCTGGACCTCCCCCAGATTAGTCTGAGGAAGAAAGTTTTTGCTGAGCAATATTGAGGCCCCACCCAAGTTTGAAACTCAGTTAACACACCTAGCATGTCTGTGGGCAGTTGCATAATGCATTAGGTTCAAGAGTATAGGGTCAGTCCCTCAGACATGACCCTGGGCCTCCTCAGAGACAGGCAGTAAGTTTAGGAATCATAAGATCTGGTATATCTGGCTTAGAAGTTGCTGGACATACTCTTGGTGTTATAAGGCAACCACAAAGGTTGATCCTGGACCTCCCCCAGATTAGTCCAAGGAAGAAAGTTTTTGCTGAGCAATATTGAGGCCCCACCCAGGTTTGAAACTTAGTTAACACACCTAGCATGTATGTTGGCAGTTGCATAATGCATTAGGTTGAGGAGTATAGGGTCAGTCCCTCAGACATGACCCGGTGCCTCCTCAGAGATAGGCAATAAGTTTAGGAATTCTCCTAATACCCAAAAAAAAAAAAAAAAAGGAAAAAGAAAGAAATTCTCCTAATACTGGAAAAAAAAAAATAAAAAAAAAAATAAAAAAAAAAAAATAAAAAAAAATTAGAAAAAAAAAAATTAAAAATAAAATAAAAAAATAAATAAAAAATATAAAAAAAATTAAAAATATAAAAAAAATTAAAAAAAAAATTCTCCTAATACTGAAAAAAAAAAAGGAAAAAGAAAGAAATAGAAAGAAACATAACAGTAGTAATTATTGATTCTTGTGATAAAAAAAAAGAAACGAAAAGAAAACAGACAATAGTTAATTAGTAGTTTCCCACTTTTCACTAGCATGTCCTAACATTTTTTGATGTATATGAAAAAAGACTTTGACTTCAGGATGACTCAGGGGTTTCTTTGTCAAAGTTTACTTGCATGCAAAAAACTATTCTGATGTCAACCGACATGGATAAAATATGATCATAAAGAGATAAAATCTGATAAAACTTCAACAAAAAGCATGGATGAAGTTCACACTCGACAACAAGACTGATGTGGGAAGAAACATCTAAAGAAAACTTTTTAAGGTTCCATCTTTCCACTCTTTAATGAAAGGTTTAATAAAATAATCAGTTCTTAATGAAGGTGCTACCTCCCCGTTAAGTTATAACCTTCTGTTCCCACATTTTAAGAGTAAAAGATAGCATCTCAAGGCACTGGGGCTGTTATAAGTGAAATTGTAAGTAGATAGATTATGATGTTCGGAATTTGTAAGTGACTAGTTTGGACGTCTTAATCCATGGGTGGTTATTAAGCATTGAGTTAGGCTTGAACCCTGGGGTTTTCTAGTTCATAATTAAGATAAAATCTATTCAATGGTCAAAAATTGAAAATTCAGAAGTTGTGTGAAGAGAAACACAGAAGAAGCACCTGGAAAATAGTCTTAGAGAAGAAAGTGTACCCGCAACAGAATAAGTATCGACTCATGCTCAATTTCCAAAGGCCAAAATTATAACCAGTATGTATGGTAGAAGCTGGGAGAAAAACAGTGAATTTTTCCACTAAATACAGTTTCAAATTAATCACTGGCATGGTGCTAACTTTGTTAGAGGTAATAGATAGGAGATTGAAGTTTAAAAGACAATACACTCTGATGAATTATGGATTACCGTGGCATTAGAGGGCACATGCCAAATTACATTGTCATCTCCAAATGCACCCCTACGTAGTGTCCATATGACACTTTGTGACTTGAACCTTTAAAATGCTTGCTCAGCCACTTCATCATTCAAGATTTATTGTGAGAGTATGATGGTACAATGTGACCTGCATGTCCCAAATAACATGAGCCAACAATGAAAACCATAATTAAATTATTAATGCCTTACTAATTTAATCCTTGAAAAGACGAAAAACATGAATCCAAGAAAGAAAATGATAAGGTTCTCATTAACCAGCTATTATACTTATAGATATGGTAGAATTGTTGATTGGTTGTTTCAAAATTTAAAGCATTTTACTTATTCTCTCAAACATATGAAAAGACACTAAAATTACCAAGGCCATATTTCAACAAAAATCTTGCAGAAAATTAGATTGCAACTATGAAGATATTGTTCTAAATTTTAAAAATTATAGTAATAAAATCCATCTTCAACATGACTTAACATTTTATATCATATTAGAAAAATTTTGAATCAGGGAACAAGTACAAGGTTCAGAGTTAAAATAGTTGCCTCAAGGACAATTAGATATCATATACAACTTTCTGAGTTGAGATTATCACTAGAGAACATAGTCGAGTCTTAAACCAATACTTAATTAGGGACTTGTGGAAATAAATGGGTACAAAATGTGAATTCATCCCTCATGAGTCATGGCACACACACCAACTCCTAAGGCTTTACAACAACTACAGCTACACCCATCAAACTACATTTTTAGGCTAAATTTTCTATACCTGAGGATTTGCAAGTTGCAACCACTGCAGATGCACCCATCACATCACCTTTTTAGGTTGAATTGTCCACATGTCCTAAGCCACAAAAGATGTAGTTGAATAGTCTGTTGTGCTGAATTCCACAGCTTTTGCCCACAACTGAACATAAGTCCTTGCATGTGATGAGTGCACCAGACATGTATCATGGGAGCCACAAAACCTGCAAACAAAATTATCCATAAGTCCAAAATGGGGAGGATGTAACTGGCAATAAAAAAGCTGAGAAAAATTCTCCCTTGCAATGAAATTCCAGATGTGACTCCTCATGAACAGAGAGCCATTCTTATCAAAATATTCGAAGAGAAACATGTTTTAAAGCTAAATGTATACAATTCATTAACCGCCCTACCATCCTACCATGTCATATCCCTTGAGCACCCCCCAACACAGTGACTCCCTTGGTAGAAAAGGCCAAATAACTAAATAAGTTTTCTCAAAAATGTAAAAAAAACATCCAAATATGGGAAGAATACACCAATGCCCAACATGTTTGGGACTACCAGTTAGTAGCAAGGAGTTTCACAGCTTTGTTCAAGATATCATTCTCATAGGCTTCACCCATGGGAGATAGGAAGGGATTGAACTTATGGCATTGGGAGGTGATGAACCATGTGCATATATTGCAAACCCAAGCCTACCCTCATTCTCCTTCAGGCAAACACTACCAACCAAGTTCCATTCACATAGCTTTTACCCAGCACTTGGAGGTAGTCATTGAACTTACACCATCAGGAAGTGATTAAAGTCGTGTACATGTTATGGACCCAGGGCCACCCCGTGTTCTCCTTGAGGCCTGCCAAAATATGTTTGTCAAGTGGGTTGTGATCAAGTTGTAAATAAAATGTGTTATCATCACGGAGACTCAAGCGTAATCTCCCCTCAAGAACATGATTTCGTGATTTAATGCTGTCAATTTGTGTTATCGTCCGATATCTCATCAATAACTAAGCCTAGGCAGTTGGTCCTCGGCAATGTCCTGCATAATTTTGATGAAATAGATACATCTTGGTCATGTCATTTAGGCCAAAAGTAGGCCCACTTCATTAACAAAGGCTTATTTACTAACCAGAATAAAAGGGGATGAATATGTCAAGGAATAAATGAATAGGAGCAGGGATAATAACATACGAAGAAGGTTCAAATTTGACACATATTGCAAAGTATATTTGTTAGGCCTAAAATAATTCAATCCATGCATAGAATGGTATACCAAATAAAGCATTGGAATAGAATGCACATCATACCATGTTTAAACCTAGGCAAGTGCAAAATCCTTCTTGTTCTTCTCTAATAAAGAGAGTCCACATCTTAAAGAGCTCCCCATTGATTTGTCAGATAATGTTATTCTAATGGGAGTGGATGTGAAGAAACTGCCTTGAAAAGCATTCCAATGAGAAGACATACATGTGGCACAAAAAACCCTAGCATTTGGTCAAATGAGCACATGTCATGGGAAAATTTTGGCTAGGAGGATGACAAAAGGCATCACGCAGAATCTCTCTCCATTGTAAAGGCATGGATGGATTAATGGGAAATTCCTGTGAGCCTAGTTGAAGATTTACTGGAGAAAGAAAGTTCAAGGATTTCTTTTGTAATATCAGGTTCATCATTGCATCCATATTGTTGTTTGTCTATTGCTGGAAATTCATTAAAATTTTCCCACAAAATTAGGCTTCATATTAGGGAAAAGTCTGTCATTTGAAGAAGGGATTTGGTTGAGTTGTTCCTATCAATTTCCCTTGCCGATTACTATTAAGTTAGACAAATTACTGTTGTCATTTTAGTTCATGGTAGAACACATTTGCAGTTTCTAGTACAATTACCCCTTTTGTTGCCATGAATGTGTATTAAGGAGCACCTTTGTAAGGGCCCTCTATGTAATTTCTGCAATCTGGAAAAAAAATTCATAGGTTGAGTTTTTGGCATGTTGTAACAGCACTATCATGCCATCCACATTCACAATTTCAAACCCTCTGAAGGTTTCCACTTGACTCCATTTTCCCTAATTGGATAGGCACTAATCCCAGTGGGGATTACAAAAGGCATCACGCAAAAGCTCTCTCCATTGTAAAGGCATGGATGGATTAATGGGAAATTCCCCTGTGAGACTAGTTGAAGATCTACTGGAGAAAGAAAGTTCAAGGATTTTTTTTGTAATATCAGGTTCATCATTGCATCCATATTGTTGTTTGTCTATTGCTGGAAATTCATTAAAAATTTCCCACAAAATTAGGCTTCATATTAGGAAAAAGTCTGTCATTTGAAGAAGGGCTTTGGTTGAGGTGTTCCTATCAATTTCCCTTGCCGATTACTATTAAGTTAGACATATTACTGCTGTCATTTCAGTTCATGGTAGGACACATGTTCAGTTTCTAGTACAATCACCCCTATTGTTGCCATGAGTGTGTATTAAGGAGCACCTTTGTAAGGGCTCTCTATGTAATTTCTGCAATCTGGAAAAAAAATTCATAGGTTGAGTTTTTGGCATGTTGTAACAGCACTATCATGCCATCCACATTCACAATTTCAAACCCTCTGAAGGTTGCCGCTTGACTCCATTTGCCCTAAATGGATAGGCACTAATCCCCACTAATCCCAGTCTTACATCACAATCTATGTCTAAATCTATCTCATATTTTAATTAAGGAAACCCCCCTTTTTCCAGGCGATAGACAGCCAAACGCAAGAGAGGACAATATTGTGGTGGCAACAAACAAACCCTCTTAGTTCCCCTAAAGGTTGTACATGTGTTTTAAGGCTTTCCCACTTAAAGTGCAGGTTTGTGAGGTAACAAGAATCATCAATGTATCTTAGCATTTTTATAAATGTCAATGTTGGGCATTGACTTAGTTAGAAAAAAGAAAGTTGAAACAAGCAGTCTTTATGTTAGATAGAAAAATAGCTCAGGATAGTAACTGTCGATTCACCCCTTCAATCTTTTAAAATATTAGATTTTGTGCTTTGTTTTTGGTTTACAGTTTCATCATTACCATAGATCCATTTTAACAATCTGTGATACCAGTGCTTTAATGGTGTAAATTCAAATAAAAGAGATGACCACACTGCATGGATGTGATCTTTCAAATCATATGACATCATCTTGAAAAGTAGAGGAAAAATAAGGATGGGTATGAGAAATGTCTTCTTTGTAATAGAATGGGTGAGACAGAAGGATGGCCCGCAAAAGTAAAAAACTTAAAAGAGTTGTAGGATGCTCTGCTTACACTCAAGGAGATACACATTTTCCTTGAGAGGGATCACTACAATGTGGTCCTTCAAGGGGAAATGATAGTTTGTAAGGAAATGGATTGCATTACAAGGGGTGCCAGGGTGCATTCTCAACTATAGTGGATTTTTTGAAGGGAATGAAGGATCCAAATTCCAAAGTCTACTTTGACTACTTGAAAGGAAAAGTGACAGTTACAAGATTCTTCGTTTGCATCAGCAGGATGAATCTCTTGCAGACGATCAAACAAAGGTCAAAGGCATGTTCCGATTGCATTTTCAAAATATTTTCTCTTAATTCTTTTACGAATCATGTGGTGGATGTCAGGAACACTCACTGTAGAGTCATTCCACGCAAGATTTCTATCTATTGGTGTAGTGATTGAGTCAAATTGGATAGTGACTTCTTGAAAGAGAGGGGTTTTTTTAGCTCTTAGTTCTATGAAGAATATCAATTCATCGGAAATGGATGGCCTTTGTTGTGATTTTTTCATCAGGAATGGATGGCCTTCATTTTGATTTCGATAAGGCCATGTTGAACACAATACAAGATTATTTCTATTGTTTGACAGCTGAAAATTTCTCTTCTAAACGGCTATCTAAATCTCTCAATCAAGGCCTTAGTAAACACATTACCATGAATGTAGCTAGGGGCACTATTGGAGGTTGGAGCCTCATTACTTTCCTCGGTGTCTCATACAAGATCATGGCTAAAGAAATGGCTCTCAATTGCATGGAAGGTAGTTCAACAAGAGAAGACAGGTTTTGTACAGGGTCCAATTATTCTAGACACGTAATCTAGACTCAAGAGGCCTTGGAATGGGCTTGAGACAGTGGCTACCAGCCTTGTTTTCTGCAGATTGAAGCTTCATCACAGACATGTTATTTTTTCTTGTACTACCGTCTTACCCCACACTATTCGTTCCAAAATGTATTGCCCTTTGGCCTTGCTGTTACTTGCTTCATCTACAATGTCCAGTCCTTTAGACCTTACATGAATGACATTAATTCCACCAAATAGGTTGTGAGCACTTCCCAATATTTCCTACACATATTTTAGATTGGCCATTTAAACATTAAACCTGACATATGGTTCGTCACGGAGAAGATGATTAAAGGTTTGGAGGATACCTGATAAACACCTGCAAGGAACAATCCCATGTAGTACGGTTCTCCTTCACAAAAATGGTTCACAAAGAGCACACTTTCAACCTTCCCACTAGGTCCAATAAAGTGTTCTATTTTTCCATCACTGTCACATGTCAAATCAGCCAAGGTTTCCTGTGTATTTGGCTTCTCATGCAACTGATGCAAAGGCATTATAGGGAAAACTTGATTTATGGCCCATGAATCAGGTATGGAACGGAAAATAGATAAGTTGATATGATATGTCGTTGCTAAGTATTTCTTAAGCTTATCTACTTCATCTAGTAACTCAGAGTCTACAAAATTTTAAGACACTAAATGAAATAGAATCATAGACATCTTCAACTTGTTCCCTATGCTCAAGACTTAGGAAACCAAGCTTAAATAAGCTACGGGCTTCTTTTTTTAACCAATTTGCATCATTGTAAGCTTCCTGTACATTTTGTTGGCAGATAGTTTTTTTGATATCATATAAAGTTAATTCACCAGGATTGCAATCTTTCCGAAGCTTTGTGTTTGTATGATATGGAACAACTGAACCTGAATGAAATTCACTTGAATGCAGATCCTCTTGAACAGCTGTACCTGAAGTTTGGACCATGATGTGTGGCCATGGTGAACACACTACTCTCTAATGCATCAACATTTCTCCTTGTTAGTAACTCATTATCCCCTGAAATTTTGCTAAATCAATCTATTTGTCAAGGGTGCCCCTTTGCCCCAGATTTGTATATTTGAAAATGGATGCCTTGGCTTGCCTATTTGAAGTTGCTGGCATTCAGGGGCAAGTGAAGGACATCTTACATCCTGATGGGTTAGACATGGTCAACAATCATTTTGCTAATGGATCCTTTATTTCTATGAGTGTTAAGCAGAGCTTGGTTGATGGTGCTCATACTTGTTTGCACATATTTGGATCTACATTAGATTTTTTGGTTAGTGAACACGAGACAATTTTTTAGTTGTTAAAGTTAGACTCTCAGCCTACTAGATTCCCATAACTCGGACTTATGTTCGACTGAGGGTAATTGTGAGGTATCTAGGCATTGCATTTGAAATTTTGAAGTGGGGCTTTCATCAGTGGCTATCCAAGATTGGTGTACTGTGTCTTCAACAATTTTAGAGTAAGCATTGATTTTGGCATCATAAGGACCTCTCATTAGATGGGAAGTTGACAAGGGGGTTGGACAGATCCTCTATGCCTCACACGTTTATTATGTATCTTGTTGGTTGCCTAGTAAGACTCAATTTCAACATTTAGAGCAGATCATGCAATCATACCTGTGGTAAAATTATGGTGGGAAGGACAATATTCCACAAGGATGGGGGCGCTCATCCCTTGCCCAATGTGTTGAAAAATAACATTGTGACATCGAGGCCATTTTGCAGGGATGCGGGGTGGATTTTTGGTCAGTCCTTACAGTAGTATCAACCACAAAGGCTTTAACCTTTGTTGCTTTAGCAGAATCTATTAACTCCAACTCTCAACGCAACATGGGGTGTCAGTTGATCTAGAAGACAAGTGATCACACAAATTACACCGTTTCTAATCTGTTTGGAAAGATAATCAGGACCAGTATTTAGTTCTCCTTCAATGTCGCGCTCACTAGTGTGCTGCCTTGTTTGGTAATTGTAGCTATCTAGTCCACTGTTCCTTCATTGGGATTTGGCAGTTATTGAGAGTCTCTGCTCTGTTTTCCCTAGGAAGATTAAGTGTAAGTTAGCAAAAATTTAGTTATCTGTCTACTTTTTGTTCCATTTATCTGTTTACTTTTTGTTCCATGTGGTGTAATGAGGTACATGACTAGCTATTAACTATGGATGAATTATTGATAAGAGATGCTCCATATTTATATTCGGTAACCTATACAGACTTCATTTCTGCTTTGCTAGTCATCATCAAAATGGAACCCCCAAAGGGAGGACAATTTAAGTCAAATTTTGATAAGGCTACAAAAAGAGATCCCATAAGAGCAGTTAGTGGAAGGGTAATAACGAGCAGGAATGGGGAGATGATTGCATTATATATGGAAAAAATAGGAATCAACATCAACAATCAAGCAGGAATGAGGGATCTTATAGCAGAGTTAAATTTTTCCTAGGCCTAGCCTGGAAAGAGTGGCAATGGAATGGAGTGGAATTCTCAGATTATAATCAATGTTGTGATGACAAAATGCATTTCTTCTCAAATTTGGAAGTTTGAACCCCAAATTTCAATGGATTAAAAGGAGGTTTCAGCAGAAAGGTTAGAAATAGATCTCATTATGCTACAAGAGCAGCCAACAAGGTTGTTGATTGGATTTCTAACATGCCATTGAGTGGCAAGTATATGACATCAAGATTTTCAAAACCTGAGGTTCAAAGGAAGAATAATGAATTATTGAAATTAATAGTAAGTCAAAATGTTGAGACTTAGAAAAATCACTAGGCCTTAGGGAGCTGACATATATGTCCTTGTTTTTTCAATTAGAAAGATTAAGTCAGGATACCTTAAGTTGCAGGACATCAAATTTATGGACTGATTGCAAATCCCTCCATAATTTGCGACAATGGTGGCAGCCATTAGTGATTAGTATAAATCATAGTTTAATTCTTATGAAGTTTCTGTTTGTTTTCACACCTGGAGAAGAACTGGGCTTGTTAATTCACTTTCTCTCTACATTATCTCAGTCTCTATTAGCCATTAGCAATCAGAAGAAGGCTAGAAAGGAGAGGAGAAAAGCCCAAATGCTCCCTCAAGGAACTGTGAAGAAAGAGGGTCTTGCCTGTCAATTGCATAATTAAAAACGATGGAAATCCTCTAAGGAGACAGTCCAGATTGACAAGAAATATGTTCATAGGCAGGAAGAATCCTCCACGTGGAATGATACTAAGAAACCCTTTCGGAAGTGAAAATTTTCTATGAACATGTGCTCCTCAAACAATAAATTCATGAGTCACTTGTCAGTGTGGGTGAGATATTTCAATGACTGGAAGATAATACTCTGTTTTTTAAGTTGGAGGTGAGATAAATCATCCGGGAGGCAATGGAAAAAGCTATGGCATAGTTTGCTAAGTGAGTGTGAAAGCATAAGGAAGACAAGAGGGCTGCTGATATTGAGTTAAGGATAGAACATTGCTACAATCTTGACCGCATTTTCCAGCTTTCCAAGTTCAATGCAAAACTAAGTTCAAAGTCAAGGAGATTAGATTGTACACTGATGGTTCAAAGAGAACAAGCGGCTAAGTGGATGCCAACAAGGTGCTATTTAGCCACTGGGAGAGGTGCTTGGAGCAGCTGCCTCACTTGATCATTCTGCGAGTGATAAGCTCAAACAACAATGATGACAACCCAAGCCAAAAAACAAGGCAATCCATAAAATGTACAATAAATCCCCATTATGCTTATTAGTTGTTAAAGGAGGGACAAACAGTCTTTGTATTGTTACTGCTCTTAATAATGCTGAAAAAAATTGATGCAAACATCAGAAATACTCTAAAATCCTCTTGTACATGTAGCTGATAATGATGTTGCCAGAAGCAAGAATGCGGATGGAAAAAAAATTAGGAACTGGGAAGAGTGAATCCTAAAAAATAGAAATTTTCAAAAAAAAAAAAATGAGAACATGAAAGATAAATAAGATATAAAACAGTATAAATGCAAATATATTTCAATATTTTACCTCTTAAACGATAAAGCATGAGAAATTACATCATGGTTCATGGTTCATATGAAAAGGATGAATAACCTTTCTTTTCAAAGAAAACCTCCCAAGATCCCCCCACACCCCCTTCCCCCAAATATCCAGATGGAGAGAAGGACAATCACCAACCACAACAGTAGCTGGAAACCCTGACAGACTCGATTGCCTTTGAACCTGTGACCTATGCCATCCTCATCAACAACATGCCTTTGGCAGATGGTTCAACTAATTGAGCCAACCCTTGGGCCTACATAGCTATTATTTATTAGCCAACTGTTGGAATTTAAAATGACTACACACCAAATTGTGGAAGCTGCAAAAATTGAGTTATGAAGATCAACTCAAAGCATTAGTGCAACTGCTCCACAATCTCATCATCCTTGTAAACAACCAAATACCACCATGGTGAGCAAGACAACCACCAGCCACAACAACAGCTAGAAACCCTGACATACTCGACTGGCTTTGAACCTATGACCTATGCCATCCCCATCAACAACATGCTTTTGGCATATGGTTCAACTAATTGAGCCAACCCTGGGGCCTACATAACTATTATTTATTAGCCAAATTTTTGAATTTACAATATGAATACACACCAAATTGCGGAAGCTACAAAAATTGAGTTATGAAGATCAACTCAAAGCATTAGTGCAACTACTCCACAATCTCATCGCCCTTGTAAACAGCCAGAGACCACCCTGTGTTCATCATCCAATTTCTTGTTTACTCTCCAAGCCAGAGCCTACATCCTAGTGGACAACAGAGTACATGAAGAATGGATGGATGAATTAGCTAAAAGGGTTTTTATTCCATTATTTGGCATTCGTATGCACATCCTAATTTATACATTTGTTCAATGAACTTTCAACTTATGTACCCTTTTATTTATTATCTCATTTTACTCTAACATTGGGAAATGCATTTTTAACTTTGATATGTTCACTACAATAATTCTTGGTAGGGTCCATTATTTGCTGATATAAAAAAAAATTGTAAACAATTCTCGGATGATGTTTTTAAAAGATATCCCAGACAAATTCCGCCAGGCCAAGGAAATGCTACTTCTTTTATATTTTTTGCCATCCCTGATACCCTCCCTTCATACCTGACTGTCAGCATCTTCAACTTTATCTCAGCTACCAAGATAACAGACATTAATTTGACAATTCAATTGGTTGCATTTCCTTCTCCATAGAAAGCTCTACTAGTGATGTTCCCAATACATCATTCTGATTGAGACAGAAATGGAGATGGATAGATTAAAGAAAAATGAACCTTGATCCTTGAAATAAACATTATGGTCATTAAAAAATATATACTTAACAGGGAAGACAAAGTAATAGATAAAGATAAGATAATTTTATTAACGTCCAACGAATGACCACAAAAAGGTCAATGGGACTGCTGGTTACAATGATTACAGCATACTATCTGGTGGACCAAATAGTCCCCTTTATTTCTAAGAGTAGGAAAATAAAAACTACAAAGAATACGAAAGTAAAATTTTGGATGACTGAAACATCTTGACAATGAGTTGTGGTGAAGAATTCCTGGAGGAGAAGGATGAGCCTCTTGAGTGGGGGGAGACTCCTTCTCCCAGCATCCGAGGCTGTTAGAAGAGGACTGAAGGAAACTTGTCAATGTTTGTTTTCCTGAAGAGGAGTTGGACTGCTGCCACTTCCATCGGGAGGATTTGGGGCGCCCCCTGGAGGTGGGGGGGTGCCTAGTTCTGGATCGCTGATGGGGTCTAGTGGGACGAGATTCCCGGATCCGCACTGACCTGGAGTCATGGTCTAAGGATCAGTCGGTGGCTCTCTTGGTTCCCTGCGATGCTAGGAGTGCTCTGAAGAAGTCAGTGATCCTCTGTGTGGTGGCCAAGGCGGACGGAAGCTGGAGTAGAGTCAAACAGTGTCTGAAGGTCTCTTAGAGGTAAAGTGCCAAGCATCTCTGGTCGGTGTATCTAAGGAAGCTGGCTGATAAGCAATAAAAGCGCCTGCAGATCCCATAGTAGACAGGGCATCTGAAGATGAAGTGTGACTCAGTTTCCACCTCTTGTAAGTGACAAAGTTGACAGATCCTCTCCGTCCTGTCAATATGGTGGTTTGTTTCGACCCGAAGCTTGTGCGATCCAACTCTGAGTTGCCCAAGGGGGATCCTGATGGCATGCATCCAATGTAGGAGGGTATAAGGGGGTCGAGTGATGAGTCCATCTCTAATCTCCAAGAAGTGCTCAGCATAAAAGGCCATCTTTGGGCACAGACTGCCTGGAGGATTGACGCATTTAGTCCCTTAGTTAAATAAGGGACTAAGCCTAGAATAATAAAAACCTATTTAAGACCAAGAGTGAAGGATAGTAGATATGAAAAAGATACCCCTACCTATGAAGTACGCAGCTCACCAAAGAGATAAGGTTGATAAGGAAGTCTAGAAAACTGGAAAAAACCGAAATATAGATAATTAATAATGTACAAACACAATAATTAACCAAAAAACACATAATTCCACTTGAAATCCAAAAAATGGGCACTCCACGTAAAATGCTTCTATATGTCACATAATAATATCTACTTTGAGATTTTCTAATAAAAACCACATCATAATATCTTTCAAGATTCGTTAGTAGATGTTGTATAACAATATCCTTCTAGATGTGTTGGTCATTCAAGTCTCCATTAAGAAAAACCTAGGAAAAGGAAATATTGTAGGGAAGCACTCCCCTTTCTCAACTTTCAAGAAAGTATCTACAATAGTGCACTCCCAAAATACTCCTGATCGAGTGTTTTCAAGCAAGGTTACGTAGGAGTGGGAGAAAAAACGGGGAGCGAGAGTGAGAGTAGGAGTGCCATTTTCAAAAGCTCCCGGTCCAGGAGCGTTTCGAGTAGCATTTTTTAAATATATATATATATATATATATATTTTATATTTTTTATATTTTGATGCATATATGTCAACAAAAGCATGTAGAATGATGAATTAGACATAAAAAAACATAGATTGAACCAAAGGTATCTTTATCATTACCTCTAGATTCATATAGGTATCTTTGTCATTAATATCACCCTCTAAGCATTGGCTCTGGGAGCGCGCTCCGGGAGCGGGTTCGAGGGAGCGCGCTCAAGGAGCGGGTTTGATAGGGGGGAGGCACTCCCCCGCAACCTTGTTTTCAAGAGCACGCTCACAATCTGCATATTCATGTTGTCTAGAGAATGTTGAACACTCCCCAAAGAGTAGGGCTAGTCCCAAGACAATTGGAAAAGCTATTTTTACTTTTTTTAAAACAAGTTGGGGCCTACGAGAAGGCCCCAATAGGCCTCATGCCCTCAATGAAGGGGGTTTAGAGCTTTATAAATGCCTAATTCCTCTTCATTTCTCCTTGCATTTTTCTTTCCAAAAAATAAAGGTTTGATTGTTAAAGGTCATCAATTTTGGTAGAATATCTACCATTCAAACCCAAGAACTAAGCCAACGGAAGTCCCTCATGGGAAAATTTCTTGCAGTAATTCCTATAATTAAACAATTAAAAAAGTGCAATTAGCTACCTCTTGAGTGGGTTTAGTAGCCTCTAGAAGCTTCTCCTTTAGCATAGAGGCTTAATCTTGCTTGTCTGAGTCCACGTCATTTCTTCGAGATCCAATTTCTTTGCTTTGGGACCCTTGGGAGCATGGGTCCAAGAAAATCCGAGGCCATTTTGCATTATGATTTGGTATGTGTGGTTCGATGCTACCACAGCAAGAGCTTGTAGTACACCATGGAGTCTCATAAATCTCAGCAAAGGTCTCAGGTACTGTGTTAATAAGAATAATACTCTATGCTACGGTGTTGATCAGTGCCAGGTGCTATATCATAATGTATAACCTCGGCACTTCTAGGTACTGTGCTCACTGATGTTATCATGCTAAGATGCTCGAAGCTACTTGGTGTTGAAAAGTGTAACTAGGATCGGTCTTCATATTGACTATGTAATTATGTATTTATGTAAAGAAGAAGACAAAGATAATAAAATGTATTTTTGTTGTACTTTCTTCATGGGTTTCATGAGCAATATTTTATTATAGGTCAATAGACTTCTTCTTGATGTCTATTAGGATTCGTCTTCTAGTTATAAATGTAATTAAGGGTCATAAATATGAAGAATAGTCATCAAAATTCTCCAAGACCTTGTCATGTTCACCCTCACGAAACACTGGAATAATTGCACTATATTTCGGCCTATATACACAGTGATCTATTTAGCCTCCAATCAGCTTGAAGGGTCAGCCTAACAACAGTGACATGATGCCTATATATACAATCAACTCTGTGGTCATTTGAACCAAGGAATTGCGGATCTCCGGATAGGAAACAGTGCAGATTTCAGGATGCATAAAAGTGCAGATTTCAGGAAGGAGAAAAGTGCGAGCTAGAGGACAGAATTGTGGACATTCCTGTGATAGTTACCTCATAATAAATTCTGGGTTAAAATACAAATTGAAGCAATAAGTGCGGTTCTGTTCTGTGTAGCATTCTGGAGCAGTGAATGTGGATTAGTATGAAGAAGCTACAGTCAAGTGAAGTGCGGTCAAACTTGTAATGAATTCACTAATAGTATAAGGTCAGTGTTCTATGTATTGTACTGACTGTAAGCATTCAAATGTTATGCGATGCGAAGGGCTAAGCTCAATGATCATGATGTGATGATAAGTCTAAGGGCTAGTATAAGTATGGGAAAAGGAGGAAGGTAAATCTATGTTTTACCTTCCTACTCTCAGAAAGGTTACACATCTCCAAATGCATGACAAGTGAACGATGAGACTTCAAATGATCTGGTCTCTTATATTTGAATAAGAAATAAGAAGTGTCTGAAGACGAACTTAGAAACTGAGTTCTCTAAGGTTGATGCAGATCAGTGCAAGTTGTTGAAGAAAAGAAGGATCAGTATTGAAGGAAGACTTAGAAGCAGTGGCAATGTCTTGGAAGCATTAATAGGTCAAGGGTCTATGTCTTGGTCATGGTAATTTTCATCTTGAAATTCTATAAGAAGAATTTCTCAGTGGGGTTTCTTCTCCAAGAGGGAGAGGTTTTTCCCTGGCTCGAATAGCCTAACTTTGTGTCTTTTGTATTTTGGTAATTGACTTGATGAAAGACTAAATAAGCTAAAGAAGAGAAGACATAAGAAACTCAAATAAGCTCACAAGTAAATTATCAAGAAGAGAAATTGAATTAATCACCAGCCCCCTAAATTCTCAACACTTGGTGCTACTTGGTGTTGTAGTGATAACATGAAGTTCAGTGATGAATCACTATGTTTGGATGTTGCTATAGGGATTATGATTTGAAGATCAAAGGATCAAGGAATATGACTATGTCTTGGTCTTGGAGTGGCAAAATAGGTCAAGGGCATTGGTCTTGGTATTTTTCAATTGGAATCTCTATAAGAAGAATTTGTGCGGCTTTTCCTCTCAAAGAGTGAGAGGTTCCGGCCCTGGCTCATAGCCTACATGTTGTGTCTCTTTTCTATTTATGTTTATGCATTGGTTACTATTTGATGAAGAAAGAACACTAATAATCTAACAAGAAAAAGATCTTAATCTAAAGAGGTTAAAAGGCATTCACAAACAGTCACTAATGAAGAGAAATCTCTTAACACTAAATCCCCTAGATTTCTCAACATTGTAGTGGTCAAAGGCCTTATTTTAAAAGGCTTGGTGTAGGCCCACCCTTTCTCTAGTCATAATGAGCGGCAGATAGTTTTGGAGATTTGTATGAAGCCGAATCCACCTTCCCCCCCAGTTGTAATCAGGGATTCATTTCTTTTGTTTTTATGAGTTCTTGTGAGACCCCTCTCAGGGGGATACTATGTTTGCAAGTGCGAGCTACGAATCTAGTCTCCTCCCTTGTAGTCAAGATTCAAGAATGGACCGGGATCCCCTTTGACTTATGCATCTCCTTAATGAGGGCCAACAACTTTAGGATACAAATAAACTAAGTGAGCACGACATAGTAAACAACACAGTAATAAATCTAGTTTCTAGATTGTGAGGCAAATCTCAAGGAAGGGGTGGGCCCTCTTCCTCTGAACCCAAATCTTTTAAAAGAAGCGTTAAAGCTAGGGATTGTGAACTAGCCTCCTAAGGAGCTCTTAGTGCCAGCCTTTCTTGTGGATAAAATCGAGAAAATACCATCCATTGGTGTGCCAAAAAATTAATCGGACTCTCTCAGTGTTGACTACATGGAGCATGCTCTAATTTGTCGATTTAATGGATTTTGGCCTTCAGCATATGTACTTTGAGATTGGGTGGCTAAGACCTGGTCTAAGCATAGTTATCTGTTCTAAAGGATGAGGACCTCTTTAGTGTAAAAGGGAGTTGATTGAAAGTGTTACATGAGCCTGATAAAATACTTGTTGAGAATGTGGCATGATAGATTGTGAGCCCATGGCTACTTCCTTGATGAAGAAAAAGTTGCAAGAATATTTTGTTGAGCAAAGAAATAACATTGATAGGTTTCTGGTGTTTTCTTTTGTTCAAAGCTTTGGTTAAAGCTGGATGAATAGCTAGATGTTACTAATAAAAGAAGTATTGAAATCCACCATGGCTACCTTTCTTCTTTTCAGTAGGTTGAAGATTATGTAAGAAGCCTAGAATGGCTAAGGATCCCTTTGAGAGGGAGCATTGGTTTGATAGCATCATCGGGTTACCGTAAGACCTATGTGGTCGGGGAATTTGGTTCTAAAGCTTGCAATCATGAGGTACAAATTTCATCTCTCCTTGAGAGGATATTGACGGTGTACAAATTTCATCTCTCCCTAAGAATAGATTAATGGTGTACAAATTTCAGCTCTCCCTAAGAAAAGATTGATGGTGTACTATTTTCATATCTCTTCAGAGGAGATTGATGGTGTACTATGTTAATCTCTCCTAAGAGGAGATTGATGGTGCATTGTTTTCATCTCTTCTGAGAGTAGATTGATGGTGTATTTTTTTTTTTCATCTCTCTTCTTGTGAGCCCCATGGTGTATGGTGTAATGGTGTAATGGAGATGGTGCATCAAGAGCTCCTCATCTACTACCTTTATATGCTCCAAACATAGTGGTTCTGTTGGAAATATTATATTAGACATTTTCTCATCGAGTGACAAGTATTCTTAAGAGGGAAAAGTGGTCAATATGGCCTAAGTTTCCTATCAAGATCACATACTATGTATTTGATCGCACCAACCAAGCCATGAAAGAGGCCATTGAAATTGAATCATATCATTTTGGAGAGATAAGATTTAGGAAACATGATCCTGAAGATTTGGTTATTAGTCACTGTGTTGCTGTCAACCAGATGTGGCCTTATACTCATGAGAGGGATACTAATGAGGAAATATTCAAGAGACTTATTTATCCATTGAGGTTAAAGAAAAGCTAAATCAAGGACCTCAGAAGAAGGCCTAACAGACCCATGCTTCACCTATTGTCAACCTCCAGGAAGAATTTGAAAAGATTCAGAGGGTGTTGGAACAGGTGAAGGAGATGAAGGAAGCATTGGAGAAAGAAGCAGACAGACTCAAGAGAAGGATTGAAGAAGAGCAAGCAGCGAAGGAGGCAGAAGAACCGAGAAGGAAAGAAGAACAAGATGACTTGGTGAAACAATTAGCTTTGGAAAATTAACAAAGAATCAAGTAGTAGGAAAAACAAAGGAAAAGAGATGAAGAGCTTCGGAGGAAAATAGATGACGAACTCCAAAAGAAGAAGGAATAAGATATGTGGAAAGATAAAAGGATTGAAAACCTTGGCATTCCATCATCTCCGAAGATAAACCCCACTCCTCAGTCTCCAGTTGAACCATGTAGGATTGAAGAAATGGAGAAGGAGAATTTTTTCCCCATGACCATGGCTGACCCAGTAGTAGTATTGAAAACATTCAATTATGAATACAAGAAGAAAAAAGTCAGCAGGAGAGTTTCCAAAATGATAAGGTTGGGAGATCGATTGTCACTGAGGAGGTTCCCATTCGAGAAACAACAACTAATCCAGAGATGACTGCAGGTGCCAGTATTACCATGGCCCAAGCAACAGGTGATAATGTTGCCATGCTGAAGAGAAAGGTCTATGTTGCTCAGTTGGAACTCCGTGCTGCTAAGCAAAGAATTACAGAGCTAGAATTCCAATAGCAAGGTGAACTAGACTCAATTAAAGAGTTCAAAGGGAAATCACTTGAGATCCAAGAGGAACTGAGTACGGTTCAGAAATAATTCTACAAGAATTCTACAAGAGCATTCAGGGCATCAAAGATAAAACTCCTAAGTTTGATGATTATATAAAGAGGATGGTGCCTGTCAAGGAAGAATTGGAGAATATTCTAAATATGCTAGATGACATCATTCAATGGAAAATGCAGTATCCTGATGAGGGGGTAGACATTCCTCAGCTCCGTGACTTGGAGAAAATAATCTGTTTTTCTGAAGCTTGTAAATGTCTCGACGGGGCTAGAGCCTTAGAGGAAAAGGCTGAGGAAGCTTTCAAAATTTGCTTCAAGTTTGGAGGAGAGGTTGATACAGTCTTAAATAACTTCAAGTTGCCGATGTTCTAGTCAACCTTTGGTCTTGTACCTGTGGAGCAGTGCATAGAATAAAAGAAGAGAGTGATAGACAGCTGCAAGCAGGAGATCCAGGCATTAAAAGTTATCACCAGGGACAACACAATTTATATGAATATTTTCAGAATACAATGCTGATCCAAATTAAAAGGAAGGTGTCTCTGTTTCTAACAAGGTTTGCATAGGTACGAGGCTATGGGAGTAAGCGAAGAATGTTGAGTGGTTAATCTAGGACCTGGGTTAATCTAACAATTTTTTTTTCCCTTTATCTCATATAATTTTATAAAAAAATTGGCAAGATGAGAAGTTTCTATTTCACCCAAGGCCTAAAAGATATTAATTTTTTGGCACCGTGCTCAAATGGGTTTAAAATTCATAAGGCCACAACTCCACTAACATTTACAAGCAACCTCATAACGTAAATAAGCAAAGAGAGACGTAATCAAAGAAAACCATCATATACATACTTAAGTGTCTTGTCGCAGCTTCCAGTTGTAAGCAAGTTCATTACTAGAATCCATGAAATTTCCTTAATAGGTGCATCATGCATAGCCACAGTCACTGGCTGGCCCCTAGTCAGCAATGGCCACATTTTAGCTTGTTTATCACAGCCAATAGAGAAAATAGCAGTGCCATCCTCCTTCCATGTCGAGCAGAGAACCTGCATACGAAGCATTACATAATAAAAAAACTTAGAAGCACACTCTGAAACTTCAGTTATGGTTCTTGCCATACGTAATATAGCCCTGGTTCCTGCAAGCATATTACAACTTCTGGATAAAATTCAGAAGAAAAAATAATGGGTACTAGAATTCCAACCACTATTTGAAGCACCTCACTGGTTGGTCATGTGGCATTGCTTCTTTTGGCATGCAAGACCCAATTTGAAGGACCTTCCAACATCTAACATGGAAATCTAAGTTCCAAAATATAACAGAAGATAAAAACAAAACACCAGTCAAAATAATATCACTATCCCCAAAATCTCAGATGAACGAGTCCGCATTTCAATAAATGGAGATAGTTGAGAACGCGATGAAGCGCAGCAAAATGCCTACATTCACACTTACAGCAGCCTAAAATCCCTCCTTTCTACTTGTTTAAAGGTCCCCAGAAACCATCACTTCACAGAATCTCTGAAAGCTTTGTTTTCGCAAAAAAAATTAATGGCCAGGACTACTGAACCCTCAAATCTCCAGTAACCCTGTGCTCGTGCCTTAGCCTTCCCTCCAATTGATAAGCCACCAAAGTTCAAATGGTTAACACACCCGACAAAGTTCAAATGTTATAATTTTTTGATATATGTTTTGTCATATTAAAAATAAATACAAGAAGTTGTAAAATTTTATTACTTAAAAATGTTAGAGCATTACTCTATATTTTTTAATCATATTTTTTTTCTCATTAAAAAAATAGGTATTGAGGTTAATCTAGTAAATAGAGCTAATATTTGTAATATAGTAGTAATAATATATTTTTAAGACCTTAGTGAGACCTTAATTGTTTGTAGGACTCTTATTGTGATCTTACCTTATTGTGATCTCATTGTTTGTGGAACTTTTAATGTGATCTTATTGTTTGTAGGACAAAGGACTTGAGTCCGCTAAACTCTACAAAGGTGTACATACTCTACCCCTTTGAATTTGAACCTATGACATCTTATGAGGAAGCACATGTTCTTGACCATAAAAAAGTTGACAATTTGCTCCAATATTCAAATATTAGGACCCATGGTCATCCAAAGGTAGAAGCTTCTACTAAAAAAAAATCCATAGATAGACTTGAGGTTTGAAGGGGATTTTATTATAAAAAAACATAAATGGAAACATAGAAAAGATATTGCAAAGAGTAGAGTAGTAGAACGAAATCCAAATTCTATTAATGGATGAAATAGAAAATAACTATAAATTGCAAAGTGATACACACTAAGCAGAATGGAGGTAGCTTCTTTATGAAGAGAGATGTGTCAACTACTCTTAATCAAAAGAAAACATTACAAGATGTCAAAACTACCTTTGAACATAAAGTATGATGTCCTAAGATCCAAAAACTCTAAAATCCAAAACCCTAGCCCTAGGAAATGGCGTGCCAAAAATAACGTGGGCCCAAAGAGACTAATTGATATATCAACTTCGTGGGGCTACAATGTTTGCATGCAAACTCCATTTAGGAAATTTTTTGGACCAATACAATCCATACTATGTGTCTTTAGCCTATGACAAATGCCAAAAATGCAAGGGAAATTCCCAAAAAAGGCACCAGAAGTTTAAGACCTAAAACATTATAATATAACTACCAAGACATGGAATAATGTTGAATCAATGTAACAAGTGGGTGGTCACTAGTATTCTATTGAATCAATTGTCCCCCCTTATGAATAAGTGGTCCATTTTGTGTCAAGTTCCTTCATCAAGTGGGGAAATTTTTGTTGAATATGGCTCCTAGTGAGACATGTGCGCCAAAGTAGGAACATGAGGTGCCTATGAGAGGTGGAAAATATGGTTGAAGTAGCTCCACATTAAGTAGAAGGTTCAGTCCAAAGAAAAGGGAATTTTTTATTTAGAAGAATCTTCACCCACAACCTTTGTGTTGGTGTAAGGCCTATATCATAATGGAGAGTTGGGGGGGACTTCCAATGGGATCTTAAGAGGTATTCTTTATACAAATGCAACCATACCTTATCTCCCACCCTAAACTTATGTGGCAATATAATCCAGGTGGATATTTGGTGGCCACCCACATCTTCCACTAACTCAATGGTTATTTATCTTCTTATCAGTTTTTCTATGGTTTTTTGGGTCTTGAACTTCTACGGTCATTTGTAGGCCCTAAATGATTTTTTTTGGCCATTTATGGGTCCAGAGGTTTTTATGTCATTCCCTAGGGTTAACCAAAATTTCTAATCCTAAATATAGTTCTTTCAGATGGACTAATTGTGTTCCCCAAACAGAGATTTTATGCGAAAGTTACACCACTAGGAAGTTGATTCTAGGGTTACGGTTTTAAACTTCCGGGGTTCTTTATTTTATGTTAAAACATATGATAAAACTAACATAAAAAATTAACAAACTATGCATTCATGACCTACAAGCACCTTCATCACAACATGTTTGTAAAATTGAACAACCTGTATCAGGAAAGCTTGAGCAAGATTAGAGCTTAGAAACAAAGCATGAAGAATGAGGAAGCACAGTAATTAGAATTTTCTTTAGTTAAGCACATTTTTGTGGTGGAATGAAGTTTATTAGATATCTATTTATACTTTGTAGAGGTTTGACTTTGTTTGTCCTTTGAGTGTTGGTGAGGTTTCTTTGTATTTTTTGCATCATAGTCTAAAGTCTGTTGACCTGATTGTTTAACATGAAAGCTTTATGCTTATTGGCAATATATTTTAAACACCTGCATGATCAGGAAACTGTTATGGTTAATTAAATTACTAATTAGGTACTACAAAAAGAGGATGATGTTGAGAGAGCTTGCCTGGGTGATTCTAGGAGCAACCCAGAGGTGGTCAGACAAAGCTCTTCTAAGTTACAAATCTGAAGAGAAAAAACTAGTGATGTATATGTGGTTGCTCCACCTAGGCTGTATGGAAAATCTTGGCAGAGAGTGTTCACCTTTCCATTTCTTCATGAAAGTAGGTTGTTTGGTCACAGAAAAAGATCACTACATGTAGGTGATGGTTCTGTAGTAAGTTCTCATCCTTACCTTCAGAATGGCTAACAGAGAGGATCAAGTTTGAATACAAGATATAATTTGATGAATTTGGAGATTTAGAGTTAAAGAAAAAATTGTGGTGATGTTTGGATGGGTGCTAATTTGTAGGGTTTTCCATTTTTATAATTTTTTTTGTTGTGCTTTCTACCATGCTACCTAGTTGCTTTCCTGTTTCCCTAGCATTTTAACTTTTTTGATGTCTATCTCTCTATTGTTTCTTGCCCCATTTGAAATATCATCCTTATTTGGTAGGTGTTTTCTTCAATATAGTCTGAATATTTTTCCATCACACAGCTTCTGTGGGGTTTGTCTACGCAAATAACTTGTAAGGCCCATTCATCAGGTTATTTGATGAAATGAAATGATTATCAATGATCACCAACTAATTGTACCTACAGAGATTTACTTTAACAATTATATAGTTTTCCTATGCCAACAATTATACAACATTTTAAACTCATGAATTAGTCTCCTCTGTTCTCTTAGCTGATTCTATAAGAACTTATTGTTGTTGTCAAAGCTTTTACTCTCTAGTCCCATTGAGCTATTTTAGTTATTTGTGGACATTGATATATTTTCATTTCATTTCTTCAATTTTTCTGACTGTTATGTGTTTCCTTTGGCCAGTGCCTTCTTTCTTACCTGTGTTTTTTCTACTTAAGAATTCTAGCCAGCTAGAGCAACAGGAGCAGCAAGAGCCACGCAGTCCAGCCAGAGCCCAGCAGGGGCAGCAGGAGCCACGCAGGGCTGATGCAGGCCTAGTCAAGGCAGCGCAGGGGCAGTGTAAGCCCTTCAGGTGTGACACAGGCCCTTACTGAGCAGCGCAGAGGCCGACGCAGGCCAGTTAGGTCGACGTAAAGGGATTCAGAGCAGCGTATTACTGTCGTTTTTATCTCTCTATTAGGTGAACCAAATTTGGTGCCCAGGATTGTTGTACTTAGATTCGACATAATAATGAAAACCCTCCAGAGCTAGCTACACCGATTTTCCCACATTGGGATTTTTCTGGGGATAGTTTTCCAGAAAAATTGTGTCACTTTGTCTATGAGCATGTTATTCAGTATTTGATCTGTATGTGTAGGTTGCTAGTTTTATTTACTATTTACTTCACTAAGTTATTAAATATTTCAGAAATTAACTTGTAACTTAATTTAAGTAGGAGAATTAAATCAAGATACTGCAATAGGGTTTCTTAGATTAAGAAATTTTCACATTCCCTAGGTCTAGCCCCATTAGGTCACCAAGGGCAACAATTTCCTAGGAATCTAGCTAGAGGAAAACTTCTATCTCCTAGAGGCAGTTGTGTTGCTAGGTGCCCTCACTCTCCTCAGAACTTGGGCCAATTTTGACGATGGAATCTCTGGATACCTCAAGCCCTAGCTCTAGGATCAAGTTTTGCGTAGGTGTTCCCAAGGATAGAACCTAGTAGGATCAATTTGACCTATCGAAGTAAAAACACTTGTCTGATCCTTTCCCATCACCTTGTACAGGATAGGAACATCGTTGGTTGCTAAATTCCATCCCTGAACCTAGGCTGGGTCCACTTGGCCCCATGTGGTCCCATTTGGTGTCAAAGGCCTTTTATCAAGGACCATTTGGGAAACCAAGTTCCCAAAGGATTTTAGGGATTGAGAACTTCCTTCATAAGTCTTATTATTCTCCCTCAACCCTTCAATCCCCCTCCTCTCTCCCTAGAAGATAATTCCCTTGCTTAAAAGGAAAGCAAGTCCCACTCTTTATTTTATCTTAGGGAAAGGGTTTCGAGGGTCACTTCCCACCTATTCGTTGACCTATACTCTACAAGTGACTTCCTAAACTACCGGGACTCCACCCATCGGTGAAATTCCATGAAGAGAAAGGAGCCTTAGCTGTGGTGACAATGGGCTAAGCCTCCATCGTTTCCCTTGTCCTAGAAATTCCCCTCTTAGGAACCCCTTTTAGATCCACTACTCGTTTGAGTGGTAACAAGTTGTTCACAATTCCATTTGTGAACAACTCTTTGGTATGCCCACTTTTGCCATACTACAGCTCCAAGATGAGAATTCCAAGGCTATGGAGGTTGCCCTTCTTCTCACTGAATCAATCCTCTACAATATAGTGAACTAGGGCTAGTTGGTTGGCCCACTTGACTATTACTTTAGTCCTTCAAATTCTGCACATCCTTAGGCCCTATACACCTTCCCTTCTACCAATTTTGTTGTCCTTCACCAGAACAAGAATCATGGCTCTTCTTTGATAGTAACCTAACAACCCTCCAACTGTACTTGGCCTACCATCAATCTGCCCAACCACAGTCAATTCTTTTTACTAATCTAAGGCCCACAATATTGTCTTCGTCTAGGGCTCTTCAAATCTGCCACCTAAAAATGGTTTGAGTCCTCTCGATATCACTGTTCTTCTGTATCAACAATTATATCTTTGTTGTCCAATCTATGAAAAAATATGAACTACTCCTCTTATCATACTTCTAACAATCTACAAATAAATAGGGTCACAAATCAGCCACTAACAGTCCATTTACTAATTTTTTATAGGTTTCTTCAGATATTTATCTAAAACTTTATGGAAAGTCCACCAAAATCAACTCCTCTGCATGTTAATCCATTCTTCATATGGCACATTTCTTCTACATGCTCAATCTTCTGCTCAGGTTCCACCCTCCTTTGGATATGTTGTCTCCACACATACTGAATCTTCAAACCATCTTCCAGATCTACGGTCTTTATTGCAAAAATAAACCTCACTCTAAGGGTCACAACCCATCTTCTTCTACGCAAATTTGTCACAGTCTTAAGGTCATACCTTATGAACTAAACATTCTAGGGAACTATCCTAACTAGGGCATTATATTTATGTACTTCTAATTGTTGTAGAACAAACCCTATCTACACATAGAAGAAACATGACTCTTGCCTCCATAGGAGACTCGACCTAGCTCATATGGATCCACAGATTCTGGGCATTTCTTTGACTGAATCTTGACATGAACTTCAGATCTCAATGTCGACCCTCAAACTAGGGTTAACTTAGTCAATATTACGCCTACATCGACTTCTGTTATGGCTCTAAATTACAGTGCAAGCCCTCCTCCATTTATGTTGGTCTTTATCACAAACCTTGTGGCCTACTAACCACCACAAGGAAAGATGGTATCAACCCTCTCTTCTATTTCATGTAGAAAATCTAACCAATGGGATTCAATCTGATCTTGTAATCATGTAGTAAAACAATATACTAAATCCTTCCTACAATTTGTGTAAACAAAACACAATCGCACAATCACATATAAGTAAGAGAAAAAAGTTATCAATCACACAACACAAGATGTATCTAGGGAAGAAACTACTCAAAACCCTCTATCTCTATTTTGTATTAAGTCAAGGAATCATGAAACAACACAATGCTTAATCTCTCTTGAGATTCTCCAGCACTCTGCCAATTGTCTCCTGCTGATATAGGAAAAATCGGTCTAGTACCTAGCCAATTCTCAACCTTCCTTCAGCCTGCCTTGCTCACACAATTCCTATGGAATTATCTCCATATTAATTAGGAACATCAACCTTCCTTGATTGCGCAATCCATCATGGCATCCCAATGACTTTATAATTGCACATGGGAAATTTTCTATAAATAAAACTGATAGTTATGTTCCTCTGAACTGTGTTACAATAAGGATCAAGGGTATTTTTATTATTTAAAATAAGATAAAACCCTAAACAACCAAAACCCTATCCTGAGGTGATGTAAAACCAAGATTTTATTGGCCTCGTTGGGGTTAGTTGGGTAGCCAACTTCTCAGGGTCATAACTTGGTCATATTATCTTCATTTGACGCACATGACACCTCGTTAGAAAGATCTCTTAGAGGACTACAACCACTAATATGATTTCTATGAAATCACCAAACCTTTCATGCCCAAAAATCATCGTTTGGGGCCTCAAAAAGGCTTCGAAAGTTCAGGACCCGAAAAACAAACAAAAATAGTAAATTGTGCTATAATTAAGGAAACTAAAAAACTGAAAGAGACAATGGTAAGGGCCCAAGTGGAATAGGTGGGTGGCCACCAATATCCACCTCGATCACCTTAAATCGAATTTCTTGAGCTAACTCAATCATCATGACTTAGTTAATTGACACAAGTTGTTATGAGACGAAATTACAATTTATTGTCCAATTTATTTAAGGGGAAAATAAATTAGACGCCTCACATTCCTCACTCCTGGTACATCAAAATTCCTCACCAGTGTGCGTGAATTTTTTTTTGTCCTTTCTAGTCGCCAATTTCACTGTTTCTTGTTGCAAATTTCAACACTCCCTCTCAAAAAGAAAGGAATTCAATCTATCCCCATCCGGTACATTTGGAATGTTCTGCATGCTACACTTCTCTACTATTGTTTGCACCTGCAAATCCTGAAACTGGATAGCCTCTAAACAACTGAATCAGTATAATGCATCTATCATCAGAGTCTTTTGACTGCTGCTAGCTACTACACCTATCTAGTACTAGATTCTCTGCACTGCTGCTGACATCTGCATCCGTGCCCTTTGAATTGTTGCTAACTCTATTTGTGCTCCAGTATTTGAAATCTATCACTCTGATTTTTGTCTTGCTGACATGTGACTACATCAATATAACTGATCCTTCTTACTACTGTTGTATTGTGGGCTCCTCGTAGATAAATTTGATCCATGAGACACACCATCTCAATGGACCTTGCCCAAATTTCTTATATTTGGATTATTTCTACACATAAACCCACCGTACACCTCGAGGTATGGCTACTCCCTCTTCCCATCTAGCTTGAAATTTCCCCCTCATGGAGGTCTCTGCTTCAATGGACGCTTCCACTCGGTCTCCTCTCTGCTTCTCTAATTGTGGCAGCTAGTCCACAACCTTCTGAGACTGCTTCTCATGAGGATGCATGTTGAGAGGTAATTTATGCTCCCTCTAAACCACCAAGTCTCTAAATTCTGCCTTTTTCCTCAAAGCTTTGCATGCATCTAGTAACTCAAGTGCATATAGGTTTTTGACTCACACACAGTGTAATTGTCCCGAAGTTACAAAAAGTTTCTAAAAAAGAGTTGATTTTAAATCGATGATATCTCCCTCATCCGAGCTCCGATTTGACCGATTTGTTTTTTCCATTTGGGTAGATTT
The DNA here is from genome assembly GCA_034641835.2 of Pinus albicaulis. Taxonomy (NCBI): domain Eukaryota; kingdom Viridiplantae; phylum Streptophyta; class Pinopsida; order Pinales; family Pinaceae; genus Pinus; species Pinus albicaulis. The sequence goes on along the minus strand of CM076581.1, from coordinate 317,275,575 downwards.
TTGCAAGGAATCCAAATATTCTATTTGTTTTCGAAAATTTTACACCAAAATCTTCAGATATTCTCTACAAACTCGCTGCCCAAAAAATTCCTGCTCTGATACCATGTAGAAAATCTAACCAACAAGATTCAATCTGATCCTGTAATCTTCTAAAACAAGATATTGAATCCTTCCTACAATTTACGGAAACAAAAATCGATCGCACAATCACATATAAGTAAGAGAAATAAATTATCAATCGCACAACAACATGATGTATTTGGGGAAAGCAACTAATCAAAACCCCTCTATCTCTATTGTGTATTAAGTCAAGGAATCATGAAACAATACAATTCTTAATCTCTCATGAGATTCTCCAGCACTCTGTCAATTGTCTCCCGTTGATTTAGGCAAACTCGGTCTAGTACTTAGCCAATTCTCATCCTTACTTTAGCCTTCCTTGCTCATGCAATTCCTAGGGAATTAACTCCTTATTAATTAGGAAAATCAGTCTTCCTTGATTGCGCAATCTAGCATGGCATCCCAATGACTTTATGATTGCACATGGGAAATTTTATCTGAATACAACTGATATTTATGTTCTCTTTAACCTTTGTCTCAACTGGGTATTCCTCGAAACTGACATGCATGCAACTATTAATAGCGACTTATCAGTTATCTAATTGATCACTCATTGTGAATTAAATCTAATTTAATTCACTGGACCTCTCACTAGCTCATCACTCAGTTAGAACTAGTTAAACTGATTTTAACTCATTTAATTGAGTTAATTACACTTGCACCCCACTAATGCTTCAACTTCAACTAGACCCCAAAAATATTAGAATCCCTCTAGATGCCTCATATTAGACCCTCAACTCGAATTTCTTGAGCTAACTTGGTCATCATGACTTAATTAACTGACATAAGTTGTTATGAGATAAAATTACAATTTATTGTCCAATTTATTTAAGGTAAAAATAAATTAGACGCCCCACATTCCTCACTCCTGGTGCATCAAAATTCCTCACCAGTGTGGGTGCATTTTTTTTGTCCTTTCTGGTTTCCAATCTCACTGTTTCTTGTTGCAAATTTCAGCATTAAAAAATTTGATGCGGCCTTCACACAAAGACACCATTGAAATCACATGCCCAGATTCTCATGAGAAACCTCTCTTAAGCTTGATCTGCCAGAAGAGAACCAACAATATGCCATCGTACTTCATAGCGCAAACTAACCATTAAGGTATGCAACATTCTTCTGAACCCCCACATGATGATCTTCCTCTTAGAGGATCATCATGACCTTCCTTTAGCAACCCTTACTCGGCCCTCGTACTCGACCTACTTTAGGACTACATCTCTCTTCACCCTCTTAATGTGCCAGATAGTGGGAATACATGTCAAACATGCTAAGATGTGCCAAGTGATAAGGCATGCCAAGATGTGCAAGGGTGTGTCAATTCGTGTCAGGTACTGTCAAGACAACAAAAGGGAGAAAAAAGTTAAACTACAAGGAAATGAACATATAAGAGGGTTAATAAGTCATCAATTTACCTTGTCTAGGAGGGGCATGCTAGGCACACTAACACTAGGCGGTAATAGGTGCCAAGTGAAAATTCTTAGTGCATTCTAAGTGCCAAGTATTCCTTTGTTTCTTCTCATCTACTTTCCAACAATTGATCATCACAAATAAATTTAATATTAAGCCATGCTAAATCATACCAAGGCATCTCAACATATTCCATACATGCTAAGACTTTCCAAGCGCCAACAAGCGCCATCATGGCATCCCAATGACTTTATAATTGCACACGGGAAATTTTCTCTGAATACAACTGATAGTTATGTTCCCTTTAACCTCTGTCTCAACTGGGTATTCCTCGAAACTGACATGCATGCAACTATTAATAGCGAATTATCAGTTATCTGATTGATCACTCATTGTGAATTAAATCTAATTTAATTCACTGGACCTCTCACTAACTCATCACTCAATTATAACTAGTTAAACTGATTTTAACTCATTTAATTGAGTTAATTACACTTGCACCCCAGTAATGCATCAACTTCAACTAGACCCCAAAAATATTAGAATCCCTCTAGATGCCTCATATTAGACCCTCAACTCGAATTTCTTGAGCTAACTTGGTCATCATGACTTAATTAACTGACACAAGTTGTTATGAGATGAAATTACAATTTATTGTCCAATTTATTTAAGGTAAAAATAAATTAGACGCCCCACATTCCTCACTCCTGGTGCATCAAAATTCCTCACCAGTGTGGGTGCATTTTTTTTGTCCTTTCTGGTTTCCAATCTCACTGTTTCTTGTTGAAAATTTCAGCATTTCAAAATTTGATGCGGCCTTCACACAAAGACACCATTGAAATCACATGCCCAGATTCTCATGAGAAACCTCTCTTAAGCTTGATCTGCCAGAAGAGAACCAACAATATGCCATCCTACTTCATAGCGCAAACTAACCATTAAGGTATGCAACATTCTTCTGAACCCCCACATGATGATCTTCCTCTTGGAGGATCATCATGACCTTCCTTTAGCAACCCTTACTCGGCCCTCGTACTCGACCTACTTTAGGACTGCATCTCTCTTCACCCTCTTAATGTGCCAGATAGTGGGAATACATGTCAAACATGCTAAGATGTGCCAAGTGATAAGGCATGCCAAGATGTGCAAGGGTGTGTCAATGCGTGTCAGGTACTGTCAAGACAACAAAAGGGAGAAAAAAGTTAAACTACAAGGAAATGAACATACAAGAGGGTTAATAAGTCATCAATTTACCTTGTCTAGGAGGGGCATGCTAGGCACACTAACACTAGGCGGTAATAGGTGCCAAGTGAAAATTCTTAGTGCATTCTAAGTGCCAAGTATTCCTTTGTTGCTTCTCATCTACTTTCCAACAATTGATCATCACAAATAAATTTAATATTAAGCCATGCTAAATCATACCAAGGCATCTCAACATATTCCATACATGCTAAGACTTTCCAAACGCCAACATGTGCCAAGCGCTAATATGTGTCAGGGACTACTGTTATGCATGTTATGAAGTGGAAGGGAATGTTGAAGAGTGCTAAGGTGTGCTAGAGAGTGATAATGCATGTTGATGAGTGTTAAGGAGTACTAGGAAAAAACATTAAGGGAGCAGTACTAGGTAAATATTCATGGAAGTTAATGAATACGAGGAACGTGTACTCCCAGAGACTAGTGTTAATGGTCAGTGTTAGTTGTCATGCCAAGGAGGGAGTGACAAGGTATGCTAAGCATTGGTAAGGCATGTTAGGGAATATAGGCATGTTAAGAATTCCCAAAGTGTGTTTGGGAGTTCCAGGGTGTGCTAATTATATCATGTACCAATTAATAGTGCCAAGATATGCTAATACATGCTAGGTGCTAAGGATGTGGCACACAGTGCTAGGGTATGTCTATATGTGTCAAGGCAACAAAAGGAAGAACCAATTAGAGGGTTAATAAGTCAGGACTTTATCTTTTTGAAAAGGGGCATGCTAGGCACACTAATAATAGGTCCCAATACATGCCAAGTGGCATTGTGAGCGAAGTGCTAATGTATTTCAATGCATTCAAGGTGTTCCAGGGCATGCTAGGGACTATATGCACCATACCAACACATGCTAGGAGAGTTCCATGTTGTGCTAGCACATGCCACCATGTGCTTGGGCGTCAGTGTCATCACAAGATGTTCTAGGTACAAAGATGTTCCAAGACATGTGGGGTGCTAAGAAATGTTAGTGTGTGCCAAAGCATTAATTTAAGGTGTGCCCAGATTGTTGAGTATTGTTAGGTCTTTCTCATTAATAGAATTGTCAGAGCTCAATTATGTATTAAATAATATATTTCCTACACACAATAGTAGAAATTTATCTAAATTGAATTTTATAGATAATAAACTTAATAGATATGAATCATGTGTTGACTCATAGGAAATCTCTATTCGACTAGTCATTACTTGAGGGAAATGATACATGCTTATTACTTCTTAAAATATTGACTAACCCTAACCACTATGGCTTTAGACATATTATAAAAAATTCTCCACAATAATGGTATTAAATTGTTATCTTTTGACAAAAAATATATTAACAGGCACATAACATCATCAAAAACTCATTGGAATGATCAATGATGACGGACATTTTTTGATCGTCACCAAAAGTAACAAAAAGAGCATTGGTGAGGGTCATTAAAAGTTTGTCACTAGAAGTGTCACCAAAGAGAGAATTAGTGATGGGCCTTTAACGACCCTCACCAAAAGTGAAATGTCTTTGGTGACGGACCATAAAGGACCATCACTGTATACAATTACAGTGATGGTTTTTAGTGATCAATGATGACGGACATTTTTTGACCATCACCAAAAGTAACAAAAAGAGCATTGGTGAGGGTCATTAAAAGTTCATCACTAGAAGTGTCGCCAAAGAGAGAATTAGTGATGGGCCTTTAACGACCCTCACCAAAAGTGTCATTGAAAATGTCTTTGGTGACGGACCATAAAGGACCATCACTATATACACTTACAGTGACGGTCTTTAGTGATCAATGATGACAAACATTTTTTGACCATCACCAAAAGTAACAAAAAGAGCATTGGTGAGGGTCATTAAAAGTTCGTCACTCGAAGTGTCACCAAAGAGAGAATTAGTGATGGGCCTTTAACGACCCTCACCATAAGTGTCATTGAAAATGTCTTTGGTGATGGACCATAAAGGACCATCACTATATACACTTACAGTGACGGTTTTTTAATGACCGTCACCATATGTGACATTGGTGACAGACCTTAAAGGTCCGTCACAAGCATGACCCTCACCAATGTGCTTTTTTCTTGTAGTGATGATTAATAATGGTAGTGATTTCCATTAGTCTAACATAGAATTTACTCACATGAAAAATAATCTCTCTCCTACATATAATGCAATTAGAAAAACTAGGGATGTCCAAGACCATAGCCTCATAAACCATGATTGCTAAATTCCACTTTTATCTTAGGTAACTTCCCATTTTATAGAAGGAATATAATTCATTCCTTGAATCTATAACATAAGGAAAAGTTAGGGAATAAATATATATTCATTGTTTTAATAAAAATTGATGTGAACTTTTGAATTGACATAACTTTGCATGAAGGGTATCCAAGAGATATAAATTCAAAAATAATTGGAGGGAACGATGTGTGAATGAAAATGCAATATCCTTTAATATAAAAGATAGAATTTGAAGAGGAGACACACATGAGTGAATATTCAATATCATTACTAGAAAAAGAGAGTCGTTAAAATGAGAATATATCTAAGGAAGTATTGAGCAGATTTTGTGAGAGAAATTTGAATGTTCTTCAATTTTGAAGAAGTTATTAACTAAAGTAGAAGTTGTAACTTGAAGACCATTTCCATTTAAATAAAGAGATTGTAGGTTAGTTATAACTGGAAGACCATTTCCATTTCCATTTGGTGTCTTTAGTAGGTTTGTTCCCATGCATATTTTTAATAGTAGGTTAGTTCCTCACAATATTTGTAAAAATAGGTTGGTCGCTACAAAGGGTTATAAAGAAGGCTATATTTGTGGTTTTATGCAAAAAATGTTTCACATATATATTGCTTTATTTTTTATAGATTTGACATGCATTATGTGTGATTGATTTATTGTGATGATTTAATTTAAATAAGTAAAACATGTTCTTATACTGATTCACCCCTCCTCCTCTCAGTATAAGTGAGTTCTCAACACAAATTTCTAAAGAAGTTGTGGTGGTAAGGGGAAAACCCCAAGATCAAAAATAATTTGTTCCTAAGATATAGACTTGATATCTAAATCATATACCATGTATGACATTGGTGTCAATGCTCCTTCAACATCAAACAACCTCATAAAACCATCCTAGTACCACATTTCGATGACATTATTGGTTTTATATTTAGTGAAATTGCGAGTAAGTGAGATGCACAATTATGTAAAATGGTTAGTTGATCAAATCCCGTAACTATTGTTATCACTACTCAAAATAATATGGCACCTTATCATACATCTGAGACTCACTTGATACAATCTATGTCAATAAAGAATCCTCAACTTCTTGGAGGAAAAATGAAGAAAAATAAGTGGAAAAATACCTCAAAAAATGTGCAAGGGACTCAAAAAACTGAGCGCAAATTCCTCAAAGCACCACTAATAAAAAGAGGAAGAAAAATATTCCTTTTAGTATTTTTTAGGGAGACCATCCTACTCAAGGGTGCTCAAGAATGGATCATGTCCAATGTTCCTTTGCTTAGTAAGTTGTTTTCTAGCAATCTGCTACTTTGACCAACTCATTCACTACCCATCAATAAAATCAATAAATGGTTTCACAATTCCTATTTTTTCTTTTATGGGAATAACATGTTACTATCAACATGTAGGAGCATTAAATGAAATAATTTTCATGTGAAATGAGACATTACCCTTAAATACATGAGCTAAGAGATATAAGCCACATAAGTGTTCTTCTTCTTACATGGATATTGTGATCCATACTCAACTCCATTACCATCTCTTAATAAATAGGCCACCAAAAACATTCATATGCAATCCAAATGGTGCTCATTTCTTGTCAACTCATAGTACCAAAACATGAGATACCAATAATTATAATATTGTCAAGGGCATTTCCCAAGCACTTTGTCCCAAGTTTGTATTGGAGGTATTAGAAAGATAGCCCACACAGTGAAAATATTTTTTGACCTAAACTAGTGGGGCATATCCCTCATAAATTGTTCTCATTAATTTTGAAATAATGAAAATTGGTACACATTCTTTCTCATTACATTTATTTCTAGATCAATGTTTAGGTTGTTGGTACACTTATCTATTGCACACTTGTGGATGAAGGAGTATCCACTTGTATTATTTCTTCATCACGCTAGTGGGATATGGGATCCCCAGTAATTTTTCATCCTAACACCACTTTCAAAAATTTTCATGACCAAAATTTCGAACCAAAAGAAGCAATCCCAACACTTCCCATTGAGCTCATGGGAAAATCATCTCTCTTGATGTTGAAGTATTAAATGCCTAGTAGACTATAACTTACTCTTGGGGTGGAATTGGTGATGTGCCATGATCAATGTTATTCCATTGGTCCTTCATATCCTATGCTCTCCTCATGATGAAAAAATCACCATGATTGATCAACTTGCTTTATGCATGATATATAGTATTATCACTATTGTCACTCATTTTATTATTTTTATTTATCCTCCTCCTTGAGGACATTCATCCTTGAGCCATGAATGTTGGTGTTGGAATGTTTAAAAAGTAATTTTTCATTGAAGTAATCTCAGTTCGCCCACTTGATACCTCTACACTTGTTTCTTTTGTTAACATTATATATTTTGTCGCAAATGGATCCCTTGGGCCTTTTCATCCTTGGGTGGTTCCTATACAATCTAGTTTGTAAAAGGAATATACTGAAAATAAGGAAATTTGAGACACACATAGATAAATATAATAAAGATACCATTAATATAGTGAGAACCCAACTTTTATTAATAAATACAATAGCAAAAGACTATAGAACACAAAATTGGTTAGGACAGTGGTTGTTATTTATGAAGAGGGAGTGATGGGTATTACAAAAACCAAAATATATGCTACAATAGGACTAAAGAAGGTGATTTTCACATAGGGAAATAAGTCCATAGGTCCAAATCCCTAACACCTAGAAGGTGAAGTGCAAAAAGGTTTGTGGACCCTCATATGGCTAGTTTTCTCCCTAGGAGAATATTTTTTGCATATAATCTATGTTTGGGGCATATAGTAGACTATTGGAAAGAAATATATGAAGATTACTACATTAAAATAGGGTTGTGGCATTACATGGCCACCCTTTTCCCCCTAAATTTCAAAATAACATTTATTTCTTATTGCCTCAAAATGATTTCGAGAAATTGGGAACCAAAATGCTATAGAAAATTTTCGAAGAAGATAGAGAACCATTGATTCTGTGGAAGACAAAGGTGGCCACTAATATCCACTTAGATCAATCCTTCTACCATTTGAGGTAATTATCTTCATTTATTTAAGTCCCCTCATCAAATGGGGAAATTTATGTTGAATTTCTGCTGGTGAGCCACTTTCCCCAAAGAAGCAATTTCCTTTCTTTGACAACCCGATAGAGTTACGATATTAGTGGGTATAATTTATATTGTTACCCATGATATGATCTACCATTTCTTATCCAATGAAGCTATGATATAATTATATAGAGGGATTTTACTCAATGTCCTCTAGGGTGTCCAACAAAGGTGGAAAATATGGTCAAAGCAAATCCATGTTAAATACTTGGTGTATGAGAAAGAAAAGTGGAAAAATGAGTTCAAAATATTTTTCATCCATAGGCTTCATGATTGTGCGAGGCCTTTATGAATGTGGTTCGAGCTTCCTATTGGGGAATGTGAGGTTCTCTTTCTATAAATTCAACAACACCTTATCACCAACCTAAAACTTGTGTGCAACCCTATTCTATTTTTCTCACTATTTGTACTTAGCCTTGGCATTCTGCCAGATGTCATTATCCTATTCTTGGAGGTATTGGATTCATTCAAAAAATGTGGCTTCTCTATTTTCCTTGACCTGTGCATGGGAGAACTATTTTTAAGGATGAAGTGGGAATAATTACATACATTGGGGCCAATAATTGGAACCCCAAACATATGTGAGAAATATTGTATGCAATAGAGCTATCGAGGGGTTTGTTATAGATATGCTAAATGTATGGAAGGACTTCATCCCACATACATGGATTCTTGTAGTTGTACATGTCTAAGATATTCACAATCATCCTATTGATCATTGTTTTTTTTCATCTATTTGGCAATGAAAGGTGGTTAATTTGGTCAACTTTGTATCCATAATATGTTTGGAAAAATGGTTTAAGGCAATGAAAAATTAACATGAACATGCTTGAAGAGAAATAGTAGGAGATGATAACATTAAAATAAAAACTAAGAGAATTCACACTTCTCTTGGATGCTTGAAATAGTATAAGGAAAATGTATTGGAATTCCTTACAAAACACCATACATATATGGATTCAAAGACAATGTGTAACAACCCATTCAACAAATGTGGCTTCTCTGTTTTCCTTGAGCTGTGGATGGGAGCACTATTGTTGAGGATGAAGTGGGAATAATTAAATACATTGGGGACAATAATTGGAACCCCAAATAGATGTGAGAAATATTGTTTTCAATAGAGCCATCAAGGGGTTTGTTATATCTATGCTAAATGTATGGAAGGACTTCATCCCGCATACATGGATTCCTGTAGTTGTACATGTGTAAGATATGTACAATCATCCTATTGACCATTGTTTTTTTTTATTCTATTTGGTAATGGAAGTTGGTAAATTTGGTCAACTTTGTATCCATTAGATGTCTGGAAAAATGGTTTAAGGCAATGTAAAATGAGCATGAACATGCTTGAAGAGAAATAGTAGGAGATGATAACATTACAATAACAACTAAGAGAATTCAAACTTCGCTTGGATGCTTGAAATAATATAAGGAAAATATACTGGAATGCATTACAAAACACCATACATATATGGATTCAAAGACAATGTGTAACAACTGTGGTAAAAAATCAATGTACAAAATATATAAGACCACGGTTGATAAGACACGTATTCCAAGTTGAATGTTGGGTAAAACATCTTAGCGGGTGTTCATTTCTATTATTATGTCAAAAAGAAATTGGAAATGGAAATGACAAAGGCTTCAGAAAGGCATGAGGCATTAATTTGAATTGTATTTATGAAAAAATTGAAATTAGGAGAAAAGGAAGGTGAAAGGTCACAGGTTGCATGTGAGGAGGAAAATGAAGGAAAAGAATGGAAAGTAAAGGAAATAGAGGCCTCATTGATAAAAAGGCTTTTGAGGATTAGTTGGTAGGCTTTTGTCAGTGCATTTTTAGAGCTCCCTCATTATTCTCTCTCTGTCATACTCTTGGATACTTAGATTTTTCTTGGAGCATTCTTGGAGAGTGTGGTTCCTTGGTGATTTAGAGCAAGAAGGAAACGGAAGAAAATGAAAGCGCAAGAGGACATCAAGATCAGAATCTACAACAAGTTGTGATTTCAGGTACCGAGTTGCATTTATTGTTTACTCACTATTTTTGGCATGCATAGTGTATGCATGTGGATTTTCCTATCCTTGCCATTTCCTAGATAGCCATGGTGTTGCAAGTTTATTTCCATTGATTGTTTTCTGGTTGGTTCTCATGATTTATTTATTTTTGGGTTGAGTTATTAGTTCCTGGAGCCTTGGTTGGACAAATTCTCTAGAGCCTGGTGGAAAATTGTGGGTTGAGTTATTGGTCCTAGAAGCCTTGGTTGGAAAAACGCTCTGGACCCTGACGAACAACTGTTTAGTTGAGTTACTAGTCGTGGAGCCTTGGTTGGAAAAATTCTTGGGAGCCCTAGGTTTGAGTTACTAGTTGTGGAGGCTTGGTTGGATAAACGCTCGGGAGCCCTAGGTGATTTGAGTTACTAGTCCTGGAGCCTTGGTTGGAAAAGCACTTTGGAGCTCAGAAATAACTAGGGTTGATTTACTGGTCCTAGAAGCCTGGTTGTAAAAAACACTCTAGAGCCCTATAACAACTTGGATAGAGACCAATCCGTGATGATTGTGATGTCCGACCGTGAGGTGGAATCACTGGTTGGGGGTTGAGGTGGTTTGGCCTGTTAAAGCCCTAGATTGATTGTGATTGATGTGTTTGATTAGATCACACATTCATACTTGGAATATGGCATAGGGGTGATTCGCTGAAGTGATATTGGGCTCAGCCAATCTCTAGTCGGGTGGAATGCGGAAGTCCCATCTCTGGTTGGTTTCTACATTCAGTAATAAAGAGGCCATTCCCTTGGTATCTGGTATGCAAATGTACTTATTTATATGTGGATTCTATTGCTATTGTATCCATGGTATTTGTGTTGTTATTATGTTGGTTATAAACATATATTTGATCAGTGATGATGTATGGATCTATCTATGTTTTTACTTGTAAATGAATGAAAAATGTATATATGGTCAAATATATTTTATTTTATCTTATGATGTAAGGTAGCAATGTTTCTTAGCGATTCTCAGGTAAGAGACCCTCATGTTTAAATTTGTTGTTTATACCTTTAGATGCAATGTTTGTAACATGTTTGACGAAATTCCTGTCATGGGTAGGAGGGATCCAAATGATTTCTTGATGATTTGATTGCTTTCATACCTTTGTTTTAATGTTATTCATCACCCCTACAACTCGATGAAGTTATGGGCAATGACCTAGGCTATGGGGCTAAAAAGGTGGCATAAATCCTAGAGTTGCAGGGACAAAACTGACCAAACCGAGCTCAAACCACTACTTTTCCTTGGCATGCCTGCGACTATAGGATTTTAGCCACTACCTTACCTTGGCATGCCCACGACTAAGGCTCAAATTGGTTATGAAGTTAGACTCCTTTAGTGTTCAGGGGCCTGGAAGGTTGGGTTTCCTCCTAAGGATGTTTTTGATGTTTTGTAAGGTGTGTTTGTCTTGTTTCCATCGGTTCCACTTCCTTAAGGTCATCTAGGAGGTTGAATCTCAGATTAGTAGTCTCTCCTCGCATGTTTACCCTGGTTGGTCGGTTACTTGGCTAGATCTGGGAAGGGAGTGTTGCACAATGAGACTAATGGAGACCATTAATGTTTTAATACAATCAATCTAATAGCCCAAAATGCAACTGCATGTTGATATGGATCAAAGAAAAAAGGTTCACAACAACACCTATGATTGATGAACATTTTTAGGCTTAGGGAAATAATAGTAGAGAAAAACCATGCAAACATTATGCACATATAGATTGAGGTTTATTAACTAATTATTTTTTCCAACATTTTTAGGCTTAGGGAAAGAATAGTAAAGAAACACCATGCAAACATTATGCACATATAGATTGAGGTTAATTAACTAAAAAAAATTTCAACAAAAAAAGAAGAAAAGTTATTGGAAATCAAGGGAAAAATAATGAACCAATGAACAACTAAATCAAATAACCTATGAGCAATTAGATCAAATATTTATATTGTTATCACATAGAAGAAAATATGTAAATTAATAAATGGAAAAACCCAATTTTACATCAACTCAAAATGAAAAAATAACCTTATTACTTTAAAAAAAAATACAAGAAGAAAAACAATGTAAATGAAAAAAAAAAAAAAAAATCAAATATTTCAATTTTCCTTCTTTTTAATATGAAATATAAAACAACACACCAAACTCTTTCCAATATCCAAAAAGTATTTTCCTTGGATATGATAAACCTAGGTAGAATAAACAAAAAAAAACATCAGATACTAAAGAATGGAAGGAAAATCAGATTTAATCCTTCTTGCCATTGCCCATGTTGAAACAACTCCAACTTTCTAACCATGACAATAACAAATTATATCCACAAATTTCCTTGTGATCAAACCATCGATTTTTTCGTCATATTTATGCTGCAACATAAATTTGTGGAGTCTAACTCAGCTGGTTGTGAATGACATGAGTGTACGTAACATGCAACTTTTCGAAACCCTAGAAATTGTAATTGCTCTTTGGTCCTCTTAACTTTTATTGTGCAACCAAAAGAAAAAAACGGGTGATATGGATTATTGTTATAACTGAAGTGGAATGGGCTGAAGCCTAAGGTCTCGCCCTTACCCGAAATTGTTCTCTGTACTTGGGCTCCCACACCTCCTAATTTTTCCATGTTTTGAGTTACGCATACTAAATTAATAAATTGGTGTGAAAGTAACAGCCATATGTGAGACCCTTCGCTTTCCATGAAAAACCAAAGCATTCGCTTTCCATGAAAAAGCAAAGCAGCAGCTGGAAGACGGCTAGAAGCGAGAACCATCCATTTATCCAACGACGGACTAGAAGCAGGACGCGGCTGCCACACGGCCAGATGCAATGTATTCAAATCATGTGGACCACAATAACTTTCAAAAGTAGTGTTATGGTTATTCTCTCATTTTTAATGCGTGCTTTCAAATATGCAGTGGGAACGCACATTTCAATTATCAGAGGTGACTCGGTCAAGGAAAGAAATAAATTATTATTATTATTTAATTTAAAAGTTATTGCTAAATTATATATCAAATTGGTTGTATGCGCTGCTTGCAAAATCCAGAGAAAAAAATGTTCAGAAGAATGCGTGCTCGCGCCATATTTTCCTCCCGACAGTACCGACGAGTTCCTGCTGCTACATAGAGTTTTCGGTAATGGCCACGTCATCAAACTACTCAAGGTTCGTTCCTTTGGTATTTACGTCTTTGATAACGGAGAAGCATTCACAAAAGCCAGCCAATGGTCCGTCCATAGGAAGTAATAAACGAAAGCCATCTAATGATCCATAGGAAGCAATAAACAGCCTATGATCAAACTTCTAATCCCTAGGGTCGGATCTCTTTGAAGTCCCATCAGCTATGCCAAAATGTCTCGTGAGCCCATGTAATTAATATTGATTTTGTTTTGGTTGTAAAATTCATAGGTTTATATGAGGAATTGTGATATTGAATATTGATTATTTTGCTAGAGTTCGGCAGGCTGTAAGATATACTCTTCTATATAGAAGAAGAATTGTGCAAAGTTTACATTTAGAGAGTTTTTCAGTTTATTTTAAAAATGCCTATATTAAAATGAGGAGAAGGATTCTTCTATAGTGCAATACTGCAAAACCTGTCTTGAAAGAAAATGCAACTTCAAAATTTTGATCCTTCTATATGCTTCATAAATTTGTATTTAAATTTTATAAGTGAAGTATGAACTTCTTCCCTGAATATAAAATAATTCTAATTTTATAGATTATAAATAATAATTTAATAACATGTTTTAGCAATGAATTTTTTCATTGTTTTATATAATAAATACATTCATATATTTTATTTAGTATAGTTATTGAAATATCTTATTATTATTTAAGATATAATTAGGTTAATTTTTTTAAGTTTTTCTATCTGTAAAGTTAACTGAGGAGGAGGGTATAGAACCGTTAAGTGTGTGTCTATCAATAATATACAATATTGCATTGATATGTCCTCACCCTCCTTATGTCAGGCGAGCCCTCCGTCCTTTGTAACAATAACAAAATACATCGATATACAAGTATGTTTTTTCATACAATCTTGATTTCATATAGATATTCACATACATTCTTTAAGATACTTATTAAAAAAGGAAAGTAGTACACATTTTGTTCATATTGGAAAATTTAAAATATAATAAAATTTTTATTATTAAGTAGTGAAGGAATTACAAATCTCTTCTAAATTAAAATGTATAAAAACCTTAAGGATTAGCTCAGTTGGTTCCCTTTGCTAAGTAACTTGCCAGTTAAGAGGAAGCCAATAAATCTAAGTAGAGAGGATAACATCTATTCTGCCCAACCACCCATGCATTAAGCAAGGTAGTGAAAATGACAACTATTCTACACAAAGATCTATGCACCCTTAAAAAAAATGTAAAAAGTATTTTAAAAATGGAAAATCTAAATCCTTTACTATGAATTAAGTTGGCTTCCTTATCAATAAAAGTTTGTTGGTATTAATCTAGGTAGGGAGATTATATGAACCACCCTTTAAAAAAAATAGAAAGTATTTAAAAAATGAAATTATAAATCATTTAATATCAATTAAGTTGGATTCCTTATCATTAAAAGTTTGTTGGGATTAATATGGGTAGGGAAGATATCATCTATTCTACACAATCACCCATTTATTAAGCCAAGCAGTGAGGATAACAACTATTCTCCGCCACTGTCCAAGTCAATCAATCTGGGTAGAGAGGATAGGATAACATCTATTCTGCACTACCACCATTGTATTAAGCCACTTAGTAAGAATAACAACTATCCTACACAATTAGCCAAGCCAAATTTGATTAATATAAGATAATTCTATGTATATGAAACATTAAATTATTTGTATTCCATCTCATAAATATATATTTTATGTTTTTATTATTTTCAATTCTTTTTAGTATAAATACCTACACAATGTCTCTAAATATAATAAATTAAATTGAATTGAATAATATATATATATATATGATAAATATATATATATATATATATATATATATATATATATATATATATATATTCCCTCTTAATAATATTTATCTTTATCATTTCTTCCTAGTTTATGCCATTAGTCATTATTTATTTTTTTTATTTTTTTTAATAAAAAATAAAAATACGTACTATATACACTTTCTCATCCCATCAATATATATTTCTCAAGAAAAAAGCGTAATTTCATTACTGTAGGTGAGTACAAAATTACATTGTGAATCACATAAATGTGTGATCAAAGTAGACAAACCCAAGAGTTTGTAGGCAAAAACAGTTACAAAGAGAAAATCAATCCTGTGCAGAACCAGAATCTAGCTTTTACCCTTTTCCATTTGGAAGACATGCTGATCATAATAAATATACAGAACTGCTGCTATCTACTATTAGCAGTCCAGTAAGAATCCATTCAGAAAAAACACTGCCTAGAAGAAATATTTCGAATGTTCTTCATGGAGCCAATCATAGCCCAGACAGTCATAAGACCTTATGGATGCACCAACAGATAAAAAAATGCATCATAAAAGCTGTAATGTAGCACCGCCCAGGGAAGAGTCATTGTCAATGTGTGTCAATTAAATGTGTGTCCAGCCCGCTGTAGCAGCCTTTCAGGCGAGAAATACCAAGCAATAAACCAGTGGTTGCGCAGCCACCATCACAAATATGTTGAGAAACGCTCACCAAGTGTAAGCAGACCGTGAATTTTAAATGTCATACTTGTTAAATAAGTTCTAGCCCACTGCAGACAGCCCATCGAGCATGAAAACCAAAATAAAATACAGTGATAAATCACAACCACCTTCACATAAACTGTTGAGAAAACGCACACCATGAGTATGCTTCCTGTTGGCAATTATTTTTTAGGCCAACATAGGAAAACTATAGCCTCTTAGTCAAATAAAGATGGATGTAAATATTCAGTAGTATCTCCATCCTAATGTTCTCTGATCCTCCAAATACCCTCGTCCTACTGAATCCCCCTCTTTGAAGCTCGATTAGCCTCATCATTATTTTCTCGATATATATGCTAACAGGAGAAAGATTCAAATGAAAGGAGGAACTCCCTAATAGAGCGAAACAGATTTTGTAAATGGTGTACTCTACATTGCTGAATTCCTTTTATCCAATTTATCACATTCAAGGAGTCCCCATAGAAATTTATCTTTCTGCAACCTTTCTCCACAGCGAACATGAGAAGAATCTTGAGGCTCAGCAATTCAGCATAATTATTTGTTCCTTCCCCAAGCCCAACAGAGATCTCAAACCAATGTTATTCAGAAAGAAACAGCAGAGCCCCTCCACCACAAACATTTTTCTGCATAGCCCCATCAAAAAAACCCCAAGGATTCCTCCTATCAATGTCCAACAGTAGGACCTCCCTCTGATTGGCAGCATGGATATGGATAGGAAAAGAAGAGTGCAGTCTTATAGTCATGGCACCAATGAACTCTGGAGTACTGACCGTCCCATCAAATAGTAGGCGGTTACAAGCCAACCAACAACCCCAGATGACAAGGAGAGGCAGAGCTTTTAGATTCTACTCAGCATAAGACAGCCACCACGAATCCCATGCATAAGACACAGTTAAGCCCTCCCATCTACAAAGAATACCCAATAACCTGGAACATTCCAGCAAAACACCTTTAATGAAAGGACAACTGAGGAATAGATGGTTAACTGATTCCTCATCAGAGTTGCACAGACAACACTAGCTAGGGCCCTGAAAACATCTGTGTTGTAGAACATCCCAGGTGGGGACTTTATTTTCAAGGACACACCACATAAAAAGTCGAGTCTTAGGAGGACAATTTAGTTTCTAGAGTTTCTTCCACCACCACTGCTCTTCACCCAAGACAGCCCCAGCACTATGTTTTGTGTAGCCAGCCCGAGGAGAATAGATCCCTGAAGAATCAGAATCCCAAGAAATCTTATCCTCCCTATCCTAAAGCAAAATATCAGCCTGTTTTAAAGCACGGATATAAACAGCCAAAGCCCTCTCATCACGAACATCCAGCCCCAAAGAAGAGGCCAAAATCCAAGGCTGAATGCCTAACCTTCTCCGAACCAGATCAACAAGATGGGAGAGAAAGGTAATCCCCCTCTGCCTTATGGCGTCAACCGTGCACCTGGGAAGGAGGTGTTGTAGTACGCTTACCATCCAAGGATCCTCACCAACCCGAAGCTTCCTGCCACTACCCACATCCCAAGCCAGACTTGTTTCTAGAATGTGAAAATATTTAACTAGAGCCTTCAAAATCACCGACCCACCTGCAAAGGATTTTCTTGGATTCCTTATCCAATCAACAATAGAAAAAGGAGCAATATATTTCTGTGTGATCACCTGTGTCCAAAGACTGTCAACATTGATGAGCCTCCACCCACCCTTTGCAGCAAGAGCCTGAGCAAAGAGAAAAATATTTTTCAGTCCCCATCCTCCCAACCCTTTAGGGACTGCAATTTTCTCCCACCGAACCCAAGGGGTCACCAACGATTCCTGTTTCCCACTCCAAAGGAATCTAAAGCAAATCCTCTTGGCTTCCTCCAAAATACCTTTTGGAATCCAAGAGAGGGACAACCAATATACCGGGACAGCCTCCAAAACAGACTTAACTAAAGTCAACCACCCAGCTCTATACAGCCATTTATGACACCAAACTCTTAAGTGCTTTTCCAGCTTTTCCAGCAACCAGCTCCAATCATGTTTCCTATAATCATTGGGTTTTAAATGGAACCCCAAATAATTCAGCCCATCATCCAAACCAGCAGAATTATAGGGAAAGATCCTCATGAACTCATATATATATATATATCTATGTATATCTATATCTATATATATATATATATATATATATATATATATATATATATATATATATATATATATATATATATATATATATATAGATAACAATTTTATAGCTAAAATATAGAATTGCAAAACAAGATATTTATCTGTATGGTTTCTCACCTTCCACTTTCATATTTACATTTATTCACGACTATTTTACATTTTCATAACTCTTATTATAAATTTGTTAATTTGCAAACCCATGCTAAATTTTTCAACAAATATTTTGCATAGAGTATTGCATAGACCAAATAATGATCATGTTCCTAGTACAAGTTTCTGAAACCTATTATGTAAACAAGAATGAAATTCAGGGACCAAATACCTGTGTACATCCACTTTGATCTTCACGGCATCAAATGTTTTTTGAGTGTAATAATTAAACTCTACGTATGATTTGACCTATTTGTTAGAAATTAATGGATATTAGGTGATATTTTGTTAGGTAGTTGTGATTTTGCATTTTATTAGACATTCAGTTCCTATTATTTGGGAATCTGTTTTACCTAATGTATCTATTTAATTATTGGTGCTTAATGAGAAACCCCAAGCGGGTGCATTTGCTTGTGGGAGCTCCTGCTGATCTACACCTGTGATCTCATGTGTTGTTTGCCAAACTTCATGTCTTCTATAATTGTTGACATGGTATTAGAGCTCAGGAAGAGCTGAGAGAATTTTTGCGTGAGGCAGGCCGTGAAGGCGAATTTCGTGGCTCGCTGGAGAGGAGATGCATTCTCTCTTGGCTGTACTGCGTGAGGCAGATTGTGAAATTGTGTGCAGGCCATGAAGGCATTTGATCAAGGCCGTGAAGGTGTTTGATCAAGGCCGTGAAGGTACTGTTACGTGGTGTGGATTGCCTGGTGAAAGAGCAGAGCATGACCTTCCCGTATCAGTTTGCCCAGGCACTTGTTAAACTCTGTGTGAGAAATCTGAAATATGGTGTGCCTATTTAAATTGTAAGTTTGTCTATTCTCCTTGGAGCGGCCGGTGAAGGCATTCTTTTGGTGGCATAGAAATATATCAGTCTTATGATATATCAGTCTTACCACGGGCTTCATCTGAAAGCCTTATTCATTCTTAATCTAATATATGTCGAATCCAGACCACGTTTGGCAGTCAATTTGATGTTTTTGGGGCAACCAGATGCCTCCCATTTTCCTCCATCTTTTGGGGCAACTCAGGGCCTCTTGATTTCGTCCAGGGTTCAGCCATTCGTTTTGGCCGGATTTCAGAGCGTTTTTGCTAAATTTGGTGGCGAGAGGTCAAAAGGGCAACTCCTCAGAAGCAGGGAGGATTTTTTCTCATTGTTGATTCAGTCGACCAAGTTTGGTAGTCACAGGAGTAAGTTGGGAGAACTTTCCTTTTTTAATTCGGGTTGTGGTTGTTTGGTGTTCGGCTTTGAGGAACGCTTGATAGTTGCTACACATCTTTTTTATTTCAGTCAACTTCAAAACCCCCTACGCAGCAGTACGTTCCAAAAAGGTACAAGCAGAGTATTGAAGGTTCCTTATTACCTTACGCTTCTTGCTTCTTATCTAAACTATATGATATGACAAACCTGTAATTGTGTTTGCCAAGAATTACAAATCCTTCATATCTGCCAAGCACTGCAAATCTTTCATCGTTCTTTTAATCCTCCCAATAAGAAGTTCCATCATTTCACATTGAGAAACTATTTCGTTTCAATAAAAATAGCAACTTTGATCGTAAATTTGAAGGCCCTCATTAAGAAAATTCTGTTTTAATTTTTTTTATCCAATTTTTTTCCAAGATGAATGCTCAGATGGCAGATTACTTAAATGAAAGCAGCAAATTAAATGGTTCCAATTACAAAAATTGGAAATTTAAGCTTCAGACTTTGCTTGAGGGACAAAATACCTATAGCATTGTCATCGACGATGAAGTTAAGCTGACTGTTGCAAATGGTGGAACGAATGCAACAATTCAAGAGTGGGAGAAAAGGGAGTTGAAGGAAAAGGTTCTACTAAAATTTTCAGTTAAATATTACATCATCCCTCATATTCGGGATTGAAAGATAGCGAATGACATCTAGACAACTCTCAAAGACATGTATGAAATCAAGAACACCAGTCGAACCTTGTTCCTTAGGATGAATATCCTCTCAATCAAGATGGAGGAAAATGAGACTGTTTTGTCATTCTTATCTCGGATAAAGGAAGTTAAAGATAAACTATCTGATATCGGTCAAACCGTGGAAAATGATGATCTGGTGACAATCACCATGAATGGTATGACGAATGACTATCAGATGTTTATAACTGGATTAAATGCAAGGGAAAAGCCTCCATGTTTTGAAGAGCTTACTGGAATTTTGCTACAAGAAGAGGAAAGGAGGTTGTCTCTCAAACCTCAAGATCCAGATCTTGCATTGATAACAAAGTTCAATCCAAAAGGGAGAGTAATGGCTAATCAGAGGAGGGGAAACACATCAAAAAGGACACCACAAGGTATGACCTCACATAAAAATGACTCTGCTCTTAAATGTTTTTATTGTGGTAAGATAGGCCATATTGCTAAATTTTGTTGTAAAAAGAAGGAAAATCAAGAGAGGTACAAGTAGAGAAGACATGCAGGTCATTTGGCGGATGCAGATGCAGTTGCAGACATAGATTAGAATCTGGATGTTATATTTTTTATGGTTGAGGCTGACACTACTACTGAGGAGGATGAATCAGATATTTGGTTCGTGGATTCTAGAGCCTCCTCGCATATGTCAGGTAAAAAGAAATGGTTTAGAAATTTTAAAGAATCCAACTCTGGAGTAAAAGTCTATCTTGGAGATAATAGAGGGTACAAGATCAAGGGACATTGATATGTCCTTGTTACTCTGCCTGATGGTAAGATCAGGAATATATCTTATGTGTGGTATGTTCCTGGCATTAAGAAGACCTGATTTCTGTGTCAAAGATTACAGATCAAGACCTCAAGGTAGAAATTTTTAAATCTCATTGCATTATTAAAGATTTGTTGGATCAGATGAAGCCCATTGCTACAGGTATTCACATAGGGGGACTCTACAAACTGGATGTGAAGAGTACACCTCAGCAAGCCTTGATGTTGTCGGATAAGTCTGCTGAAAATTTGTGGCATCAGCGACTTGGGCATATCAATTTCAGTGATCTTCTTCTGTTGCAGAAAAAAGGTATGGTAGATGGTCTTCCTGTTTTGAAAAATTTGCATGTTGATTGTGAAGCATGTTCTTTCGGTAAACATCATAGAGATGAATTTCCTGCCATTAAAGATAGAAAACAGAGGGATATACTCGAACTTGTACACACTAACTTATGTGGCCCGATGCAAACAAGGTCGTTAGGGGGGGCCTATTATTTTTTAATATTTGTTGATGAATGTACAAGATTCACATGGGTGTACTTTCTTAAACAGAAAATTCATGCTTTTGAATATTTCAAGCAATTCAGAAACATGATAGAGAAGCAAACAGGAAAGTTCATCATGATTCTTCGATCAGATCAAGGGGGAGAATTCAAGAAAGGAGTCTTCATCAAATATTGCAACGAGCATGGGATACAATAGCAACTTACAACACCTTACACTTCTCAGCAGCATGGAGTTGCTGAGAGGAAAAAAAGAACATTAGTGGAATGTGCTTGCGGTATGTTGAAAGGTAAGAATCTAACTAATGGTTTTTGGGAAAAAGTTGTTAATACTGCAGTGTATTTAAAGAATAGGAGTCCTACTAAAAGTCTTGAGTATAAAACTCCTTTTGAAACATTGTTTGGCTTCAAGCCTACAGTAATTCATCTTAGAGTATTTGGTTGTAAATCTTTTGCACATGTTCCCAAAGAGAACAGGAAGAAGTTAGATTCAAAGGCCATTAAATGCACTTTCATTGGATATTGCAGTGAGTATAAGGCTTATAAATTGTTTGACCCTACTACTCACAAGGTGTTTGTCAGTAGAGATGTATTATTCCATGAACATATTGATGATGGAAATCCTGTCCAAAACAATGAAGAATGGCATGTGCCTTTACTTTCAGAAGAGGATAGTGAAACAAGAGTCAGTCAGGAGCAGGAACAGAAGCAGGAACAGCAACAAGAATAGTAGCAAGTACAACAGTAGTAGGATAATGTGAAGTTCAGTCCACAAAGAGAAGAAACAAGCAGAATAATTGAACCCCCACCACTCAGAAGATCAAACAGGCCAAAAAAGTTACCAGCGCGATATAGGGATTGTGCACTTATGACTGGTATGTTAAACATTGCAAAACCTTCTAATTTTTATGAAGCTAGTAAAAGTCTTGAATGGAAGAAAGCAATGAATGAGGAATATGAATCTATCATTAAGAACAATACTTGGGATCTAGTAAAACTTCCTGATGATAAACAACCCATAGGTTGCAAATGGTTATTTAAGTTGAAATTTAGAGCAGATGGGTCTATTGATAAACATAAAGAAAGGTTGGTGGCAAAGGGATATTCCCAAATAGAAGGTATTGATTTTGAGGAGACATTTGCCCTTGTTGCAAAATTAAATACCATCAGAATGATTATTGGTTTAGCCACTAAACATCATTGGAAAATACATCAGTTAGATGTTAAATATGCTTTCTTAAATGGTGATTTAAAATAAGAAGTATACTTAGTACAGCCTGAAGGGTTTGTTAAGAAGGGAGAAGAACATCTAGTATGTAGATTAAACAAAGATTTATATGGTTTAAAGTAGGCACCTAGATCCTGGTATGAAAAAATTGATTCTTTTTTCCTCATGAATGGTTATGAAAGGAGAAAAAATGATCCCAATTTATATACCATGTTTAATAATGAAGGACAGATAGTGGTGATTTCTTTATATGTAGATGATCTGATAATAACAGGAAGTGCAAACAATCTCATTGAAGAAATGAAGAAGCAATTATCATAGAAATTTGAGATGAAGGACCTTGGAGAAATGCAATAATGTTTGGGTCTAGAAGTTTGGAGAGATTCAAGTCAAACTTTCTTGTCCTAGGGTAAGTATGCAAAGAGTCCGCTATCCAACTTTAAGATGGATGAGTGTAAGCCTTCATGTGTACCTTTATAGAAGAATAGCAAATTTCAGATGGATGATGGTTCGAAATATGCAGATGCAACATTGTACAGACAATTGGTTGGTAATCTTATTTATTTGACTACAACAAGACCTGACTTAGCTTATGCAGTAAGAGGAGTATTAAGGTATCTCCAAGGAACATTAGACTTTGGTATTTTGTATTCTGGCTCATTTGATGTTAAGTTGACAGGTTATATAGACTCTGATTGGGCGGGAAATCTAGATGACAGAAGATTAATTAGAGGTTATGCCTTCAACATTTGTTCCAGGGTCATCAATTAGTGCAGCAAGAAGTAGCATACTGTTGCTTTATCCTCAGTAGAAGCAGAATATCAAGCCATGTGTGCAGCGACATGTGAGGCAGTTTGGTTGCGTAGACTTCTCCAAGATGCAGGGGAAGAACAGACAGAAGCTATGATCATCAATTGCGACAATCAGAGTTCCATCAAACTAGCTTACAATCCCATGTTTCATAAAAACACTAAGCACATCGACACTCAATTTCATTTTGTTAGGGAGAAAGTGCAGTCCAAAGAGATTTCTGTGGAGTATTGTAATTCTTGTGATAACATGGCTGATATATTCACTAAGCCACTAGGAAGACTGAAGTTTGATTTGTTTAGGGATACATTAGGTGTGTTTAAAAATCCCTTTCTCCATTAAGGAGGAGTGTTAGAAATTAATGGAGATTAGGTGATATTTTGTTACGTAGTTGTGATTTTGCATTTTATTAGAAATTCAGTTCCTATTATTTAGGAATCTGTTTTACCTAATGTATCTATTTAATTATTGGTTCTTAATGAGAAACCCCAAGCGGGTGCATTTTCTTGTGGGAGCTCCTGGTGATCTGCACCTGTGAGCTCCTGTGTTGTTTGCCAAACTTCATATCTTTTGCAATTGTTGACACTATTTGTGTTGATCATAAAACTCTCAGATTTTTAAAAGCTATGTGTGATGGTTTGATGGCATGATGACGAATTGTATTGCGGTGTTACAGGGTCTTCCGACCGAGAAGAGAGACGATGCAGTAAGAAGCATGTTGTATGAAGTAAAGGAAAGAGTCCGAGATTCTGTGCATGGCTGTGTAGGAGTAATAAAATATCTCCAGACTAAATTGTCAGAGCTGCAATCGAAATTGGTTTCCACACAAGAAGAAGTAGCCACCATTATTCAGCAACATACCAATCTGCTAACTATCATCTATGGATATGACGAAGTCTTAGAATCCAATTTGTACAACCCATCGCCTCAAGAGAGTGAAAATGCCTATATGGACGTGCCTGTCCTGGATGACGTATATCCTCTGGAGTTATGGGAGCCACTCTGGAAATAAAATAAGAATGATTCGATCTGGCTTAATTTGATAATAATTGTAGGTTAACAAGGGAAAAATCTGGATATCCTCCTTGCCCCAAAATTCCATTCTCCTAACTGATGCAGAAATATGATTATGGTTAGATAGCTAAGGGTTTTTTAATCTTAATTTAGTTCAATGCCAAGTAAAATTGTAAGTTATATAGCCAGAATTTTCTTGAATCGTTTTAAAGTTATAAAAATATCAGTTTTTAAGTATTTATTGTTTTAAGATTTAAGTGTAAATCGACGATGGATTGAATACATTTGATACAAATACATTACATCACATTTCTCGTGGGAAACATGATGTAGGCTTATATGGGAAAGCGAAGCTTGTGTATCAAAGTGCTTGCTTCAGCATTGTTTCATAGAGTACGTACCTCAAAATAATATCAGATATGTGTTGTAATTAATTTTAGAATAATATCATATACGTTTTTTCTTTAATTTTCTTGTCCAACTAAAGATCGGAATTTCTTTTTAAAATGAGTTGAATTTCTAATTTCTAAATGGTAAGGCTTTAAATTAATATTTATCATTTTAAGTTTGGTATTTGTGAAGCAATATCATGATTATGTTAAAGAATAACACCTGAATAGAGTGGGGAGTTGAACTAGTGACTTAATATCTTGGAGTGCCTTCAAAAGACACCCGATCATTGTCTACCTAAGACCTTGTGGACTTGAAGTCGTCTTATCATATGCTCAAGGCCCCTCTAACATGATTCAACATAAAATTCACTACATGGTTCATGGAGATTTAAATCCTCTCTACTAGAAAGGAAGTGTCAAATTGACTCTTATTTGTACCTAACGTGCTCTCAAAAAGATGTGTCATTAAGCAAATTTACCATCTTCATAGGCTACCTTTCTGTACTTTATTCCCCATCTCGATAGGCCAAGTGAGCACTCTCTAGAATCTATGAGGCTACCTTTCTGTACTGAATTTACCATCTGGATAGGTGGTTGTTTTGGTCTTGCCTTGGTCTATCAGGATAGGGTCATTCATACTCTATATCATCTTTATACACCACCTTTATGTTCTAAATTTACCATATTGATAGGGGTTGTTAACTCTTAGACTCTATTATGAGGCCACCTTTTCATTCATTAATTCATTAATTGACTATCCCGCATATCTTTATTAAGGGTCTTGCCCCAATTCCATATAAGATAGCCTTAATAGACTCTTTTTTTCCATGCACTTTTCTTTAGTCTTAAGCTATATATACAGAGCTAATACAAGTCAATGCTACTAGCCATAAAGTCTTACTATTAGATAAGAGTTTCTTGTTTGGTTCCATGGACACAAGAAAAGCTGGTAGCCTTTCTTTCATGGATCCCATAAGCACACTTGATGACCTCCAATTACACCCTTCAATTCCCAATTCAACAAAATATTTTATACCTAGACTAGCCTTAGAAAAATAAACCTGATAACTAATCAAATTTGTTAGAGCCAAGATCACAAGGCACTCTAATGGTCTAATCCATACTTTAATGGTCTAAATTTCACTCAATATGCATAGATGAGGTGAACTAACCAGTCTTATTAGATGAACTAACTCTGTTGGTTGGAGCTTTGGAGAGAAAGAGCTATTCAGAAACTAGCCTTAAAGACAAGCCCTAGTCTGTAGTACAGTAAGCCCTATGAACACAACCTTTAGTATCTTATTTAGTTTAGCAGCGGAGGAACAAGCCTTAAGATACTAGCTTATTAGTCCATCTTAGTCCATCACTTAGCTCCATCACTTAGATCCAGACTGTCTTAAGCTATAGAGACAGAAAAAATACTACTAGACAAGTTAGTTTATACAAGTCAGTTTGAAGAGGAAGATCTAATAGGAGAGTAAGATTAAGTTGGATGTACCAAACACCCCAATAACCCTTTTTAGTTTGTCTAGGCTTTTATCATAACCCTGGAATTAGACGTGACCTATCACAAAACAGCTCTCATTGGAGTTCGAGTGAATATAGAAATATATATTATCGGAGTGAAAGGAATATAACAAATCAATTATCATTAGAGTTTGAGTAAGACTCAAATCAAATCTCATTGGCAGAGTAAAAGTAAATCTTAAGATATGCCAGTATCACATATATAATATATATATATTCCAATATTATATGTAAAGATATGAGATGTTTATATTTCTTATTCTCGAATAGATTCATCATATCAATTCATCTTACTAGCTTAGTCCAAGCAGGTTAGTGACTAGTCTTAGCCCTACAAACTTACTACTGCAAGGTCTTAGCTTAGTCTATAGTGTAAGCCCTATGACACTTGCTTTAGTCTTAAGCCATAGAGAAAGAACTATTAGACAAGTAAGTGACTGGATCTTCTGTTGGATATGGTACCCATGCAACCTTCTATATATCAATTGAAATTTTTTTGGGTCACTACCTTTCAGTATGGAATTGACCTTATTATTGTGATAGGCCTTAATACTCTCTATCATCTTGATGCACCCTGGCATACTGAATTTACCAGATTGAGACACCACGTGAGCATTTCATATAAAAATCTATACATGCAATACTAGATATTTACGTGATATTGGCATAAGTTCTTCTTAGTGTAGGTGGACTTAATTAATACAACTTCCACATGGATAAATAAAGATATTTCTGTCGGGGATGATAAATTAAAGAACAAAAGGTGGCGTCTGGCAAGATATTGGACCTACATCTCTGAGATGGGAAATTTACTTTCTAATGATTTGAAATAAGATATCCCAATTCGATTTCGATGGGACAAAAGCAGTTTAATACCATTATATAGGTCTTCCTTTCTTGGTCCAATAGAGAAAAAGCCTTCTTTGAGTCTTTTCCATTGGAGTTAAGATTGTGTCTTAAGTGCTGTACAGATTGAGTGAAGAAGATGTATTAAGCTTCTATATAGAAATAACTATTCTATAAAATTCTCGGAGAGGAAGAGCTCTTTGGAGAGTAAGATTATCATCGGAAAATAATATTTATACGAATATACTCATTGGCCTAGACAATTGGATTAGAGATAAACGATATCTTTTTAGAAAATTTATCTCTAATAACCACCTATACGCTAGCATTGGGATGCCAATCGTTGTATTATACTTACTTATGGGAAGACCCATTGCCCATGGAGTTGAGGTTAGGAAGTCCAATGAGAATGTTGTAGTTTTTGGTGCACCAAGAGAGGAGAACAAGGATCTGCTTGTCAGTTTTTTTGTTGGCTGGATGGTTGGAATGTTCTCCATTCTGCTTCTGAATCAACAAAATTAACAACATGTATTCTCCCAACTGGAAAAAAAGGTTCCAAGTTCCATGCTACTTCCTTATGTTGTCCTTGTTGGACATGGATCAAGAGAGGCACATTCCTGGTGAAAGGCTCTTGGCTTTTGGCTGAAGGTAAAGGAAGGCATTTACCTTTTTATTGGACCTGTTTAGGTGGTATCCATTGTACTTGGAAATTATTCTGTTCATGATGAAGGCTATAAGGTGAGGTGGGTAAAGGCATTTGGTTCCTCCTAGTTAAAGGATATTCTCTAAGCTATTGGTGGCTAAGGTTCAAGACTCCTTTTGAGAGGATCCTGGAAACTAGAAGGTTCCAAGGAATTTCTCTATTGGATAGGTAAGTGGAGATGTGTGAAATAAATCCGTTGGAATTACCCTTTCACATTTTCTTAAGTGGTGATGCTCGAGAATAAACAGACATAGCATAGAGAATTATTAGTGTTGGATCTCTTCGAATGGGGTGAGACCTCGTTGGTTCCTGAATGAGATAAACTAACTGGGTGGGGTACTTTTCTATTGACTTCTTGACTTGAAACAAGATTTTATTTTGGCACTTAAGTTAACGCTGGCTTTGGTGCGTGCTTTATTTGCTTTTGATATAGAAAATAAAAGCTAATATCTATACTTAGAATAGGATCAAGATTAACCGGGGGTGAATATGACTCAGGATAAAAGTTGAGGATAGAATGCACAAAGTATTTCCTTTCCCAAGGATCTCGATCTAGCCCTTTCTTTTGATTTCATTCTAACCTAACTTCCACTCCCTCTTTCCATTTTTCTTGTAGATTATAAGGGTTTATAGCGATACTTACTAAGCTAAGCGCCCCATTAATCCAAGTGTTTTAGGGGAATAGTTTCTAAAACAGGAGCTAATAGGGTGAGAGGTAAACTGCACTTGGGCACCCTGGCCCATTAAAACAAAACTTAATGCAAGCTAGGATAGGTAGGGAAACGCTAATACCCACACTCAACTAAGCAAGGTTCGGAAGAATAATCAGGCAGTAATAGGGGAAACAACATCAGAGAGACAACTTTTCCAACCAACATCCCCTCCCTTTTGATAGCCAGACCCTATAGACCTGTAGCAGTAGTTTAGTCAGCAATAGATCCAATAGTCTTAGCTGTTGTTTCTATTGATCCTGCAGAGCCAAATGCAAACAATCGATTAAGGTATAACTCTATCTATACCCCGTGTAGGTAGGCGTCTACATGATGCATGCTCCAGATTAACTGATTGATAGAGAACTTCTTATGGTACTGACCGGCCAAATTAGGAGAAATCACTGAGAGACAAGAATGAGCACCTAACTAGTAGCATTTAACTAGCTTGATATACCACCCATTGTCATTGATACACAAAATGATATAGATTTATATTATTCCCCCCCATCTTGACGCGGAACGATATTGCTTGTCCCCATGCTGCCTTGAAACGGGGTATATTTAGTTCCCCGCCATGATATTATATATCGATTTAGTACAATTTGACACCATATGAGGCACATCGAACCAAGTACAGGATGCTATAGGATGGAATAATAAACAATGTGAATAACAGATACCTATTATGAGAGATACCATCACATCCATAACGATATGAAACAACTCGTTATATATTTTATTGACCTTCATGTTCAATTTCAATTTGATCGAGTATAGTTTGGAAAATATGGTATTATAGAGAATAGGAAGAAGTTCCACTATGTATGGCATAATATAATATATAAGCATGATATAAAATTGAGGGAGTAAGATCTCCATGACCGGTCTTTTCATTCCTGCAAGATCGGACCGAATATATTATATTATCCATTTAAACCATCATGCACACCGTGCATGCACTATAGCTATTATCTTTTCTATGCTATGCTCTATATACTTCTATTTCTGCATATATAGTATATATCAATCAGTGCATTAGATGGTATGCTCATTCATTGCTATGCTCAATCGGCTGTGTCAAAGTCTCTCTTCTCTGTGTCATCCAGTTTTTATGCATAGATGCCTGTAGGAACGTGGATATGGTTCTGTATCGGTAGGTCATGGGGGTAAGGCAAGTCTTCTAGACAAGAAATCCCTTCTTCACTACCTCTCCAATTGTTTCGAGAAATAACTCCCTAGAGGTTTGTTAGGTCAAAACCTCCACAGATCAGGGCATGCTACTCAAGAAGGACTCACACAACCACACTTGTATGCTAAAAACTAGATAACATCGATAGTATAACTCACCCGTAATCCTACGTTTGATGTAGATCCCGCGGGGTTCAAACCCCCAGCAACCCTTCTTCCTCCTCAACCTGAAAACCAAGAAGAAACGTGCATAGAAATCTAGTTGTACAGCATATATCTATCCTAAATGTCAGTGAAATCCATGTGAAACATCATATAAACAATAATAAATGCTTAAATAATCATCTTTTCACATATGCAAGTAGACATTAACACGTGAATTCAGGAACAAGATGGTTCTTCTTCATTACGAACATCATGTACAGTAGTAAAAAGTGGAGAGATCACCTAAATCCTTCCACGATCTTCGAACAGACAGTCATCCGGATCCATCCCACCCTTGCCTCGCTAAGATACTTTCAAGACTTGTGCACTCAAGATGGCATATGAACTGATGAACATCTCCAGGAAACAAGGGCTTCCTGTATAAATCTGGGAAAGTACAGGAGGCACGGGAAATCAGATTTGAATTGGGATTCCAACAGAGTATAATGTCTATAAATTTCTCTCTCTCCTAGGCCATGCACATGAGGGACTTTTATACTCCCTCAAAGTAGTTTCAATCAGTTGGAAACAGTTGGCCATGTGCTGAGGTGGTTGAAATACTGGAGTAACCATCAACCCAGCCCGAAAATAGGGAATTTTTATATATATTTTTAATGATTTTAATGGCATACGCGAAAAAGTGTGTATGGAATCGCGTATACACGCGGAAAATTTTGGGCATACCCGCGTATGGGATTTTTAACACTGTTTTTTATGAATTTTGTTCAAGTCTGTGGGAATGGGTGCCCAAGGCCAAAGAGACAATCATGAATCACATGAGGGTGAAAAATGATGCTATAACACCAATGACATTTATATCTATAAAAACGTATCTATATACAAGAAGATAGAGCTTTCTATATCAATTCCTATATATCTATACATATTTCAATCTCTAGATCGAGAAAGATATAATCTCTAAATCTATACATCTATTCAAACCAAGCCAGGAAGGAAAGGATAAGTGCTTCATTCACAAAATTACTGAAACTTAAGGACATGGAGTGCTGCCCAACAACCACATACTAAAGTTAGGAATCATAATCGGAGGTACCACAATAGGATATATTTCCCCTTACCCCTATATACCAAAAACTTAGGAGCATGGAGTTTTGGATCACCAGGCACCCATTACTTTCTATTTGAAATAGAAAAAGCACCGGATTGGATGGCTAGATCAACCTTACCCTTATTACTCCATCACATACAACCCCTATACGCTTTACATTAGCGATACAACTTACAAAACATTTTCTTGAAGATACTTTTGGCTGGGTTCCAACCACATCTATTCTTCTCGCTATGGAGGCAATATGATTATGAATCCAATTCCTTCTAGGAAGGAATACTTAGTTTTTATGGACAGTAGGCACTATCTTCTCTTGTAGGTCCGGGCTGAGGGATCACCCTTTTCATCTTCGTTATATATGTCATATCGAGATCTTATTTAGTGACTTTTTACATAGATTATTTTCTAGGTGGTGGGTGGGAAAACCCTTTGGACCACATCGAATAACCCAAGACATCGAATGAATGTTGCAAGAAGCTTGAGGTCTCAGAAAATACCTATATCCTTATAGTTTTAGCCCACCAACCCACATCCATGTTTGGGGAGCACTTTGACCATACCCTACCCTAGCATAGATGGCCCGACAACAAGGTTGAATCTAGACAGACCCCCTTCCCTTTTTGTCAGAACCCCCCATTTAGTGGATGGATTCAAGGAATCTTATTGACTCAATTTATTATTTAAATTATTCAGATAAATACCCTCTCTCTCGGAAGACTGTCCCCTTTCATAATAATGGCCCTTTGATAAATCACTATCCAGGCAACACACCACCAAGCCACTTTCCAGACTAGCATTATTCCCTTCCTAGCATTAATTAAACCCTGTGTCTGTTGATGATCTTGAGGTACATAGTAAATAACGCATTTTCATTTCTTCAATTGTTCCAAACTATTAAGCCAATCTGAGTAGTTAGGTATCAAAGCCAAACCAATTTGGGTAGCCCCATTGAGTAGTATCCGAATAACCAAGCCCAACCGAGTATCCCAACTGCACCCGTCTATCACTGGCATCGACTGCATCATCAACTACTAGCATCGACTCTTGATATTGACTAAGAATCATGGCATTGAGTGCTGGCTATCAACAATGAGAACTTCCTATGATTGACAATGAGTGGCTATTGGTGGCAATAACCTTATGACTATACCTTTAAGAGCTTACCTTAAGAACTTATGACTAGTACATTGTGGATGGAGAAACCTAACTTACCTTCTAGCGAGTACCTTATGGAACTTACTTACCTTAAGGCTAGTACTTTGAAAAATAAAGAGAAGTAGTTCCAATATCTCTCTCTAGAGATCTCTAGTAGTCTTAGTACTTCTAAGCTATTAATAGAATGATAGTTCAGAAGCCTTAGCAGTCAGTAGCGCAGAAATATAGTTCAACTTGCCTTGATCTTGCCGTGGTGATCAGTAGTTCAATATCTCTAGTTCAAATACTAATTATAGCTCTATCAGTTCCATATTCTAATAGTAGTTCCCACTAGATGCTATTAGAATGAAATGAGATTGATTTATATTAGTTAGCCTTAACGAAGCTAAATATTTCTTATATTAGTTCAATCTCTCTTAGTATTTTAAATAAGATTTCTTTCTCCATTATCCATTCTTGTAATTAGAAACTATTCCCCTTCCTTTTTACCTGAGCGTAAGTGAAGAACCTTCTAGTTGTGTCTTCTATAAAGAAGCTCTAGTCATTGCCAGCTATAGTAATAGCCCATCACCCACCATGAGGTCTTAGCAAGATAGTACTAGCCATAACTCTTGCGCTTTATTACTTTCCTGAAAGAATGATCTTCTCCCGGCCTTACTTCTACTCTATCAAATAAGGTTGCCAGGTAAGGTTGTTTTTCTCCATCCATAAGGTAAGGTCCATAAGATATAAATCTATTTTTATCTACCAAAAACATACTTTTTAGGAGATATCCCCCCCTCAATTTCATTTCATCTTATATCTCTACATATATTATATTATGCATACATAGTGGAAATTCTTCCTGTACTTTAGCACATTATATTATGTTCTATGTCATTTATATCACATATTCTCATACTATTGTGTGATGTGTGCGGTTGTAGCTCTACGTTGTGTGCTTTGTGTGTGGATCTAGCTCAACCTTGTAGCTCACATAATACTCAAGCATCATTGTGTAACCTCCATTGTGTAACCTCATAATCATTGAGAAACACCATCATTGACTACAAGCATCAACAATTGGATCATATCATTGACCTCTCTCCCTATCAATTTCTAAGAATTTGTTGAGACAATTATTGGTTGTATAATAACATATAGAATGCTTGCTGAAAAAAATGACCCATATTACGATAATAGTGTCCCCCTCATACCCATA
The DNA here is from genome assembly GCA_034641835.2 of Pinus albicaulis. Lineage (NCBI taxonomy): Eukaryota > Viridiplantae > Streptophyta > Pinopsida > Pinales > Pinaceae > Pinus > Pinus albicaulis. The sequence goes on along the minus strand of CM076581.1, from coordinate 317,242,179 downwards.
TTTTGTACCGATCATCGTCCCATCGAGGTATAAGCTCACTCCAGATATGAGCCATCTCATGTAACCATCATTCACTGAAGAGCGTCACCACCGACACCTGCCCGCTACACTCACCCAAGAAGGCCCAGGAAGTATTCAGTAGATAAATGGATGGAGAGAAACTTACTACTGATGATTGCTCCAATGTCTTGTCATATTTGTTTCAATGCCAAGAGTTAATGCACGCAATCCAGTGCTTGATTAGCTGATACAGGTGCTAGTGTACTCGATGAATGGTTTTGATTCACTTGATTCTAGGACTCAAGACAAGAGGCGAACCCCCAGAAGTGCCAATTCACAGTTGGTTACCATTACCCGAAAAGAAACTCATAATGGTTTCCATTGAGAGGAAGGATATCCACAGGAAGAAGGAAGGTACCAATAATTACCTATACCATGGGCTAATTTTAACTGATAAGAAATTCTGCTAATTCACCAGGGATGGGCTTATCAAATATCTTATACACTCGGCTCCCCCATTGAATTCGATGGATCTATTCTGATTCCTCTAATACAATGTCGCCTCTAATCTGCTAATCGAATCAGATGGCCTAAGTTACAAATTATTATTGACTATGCCATTATTTGGAAATGGGATTATTGAACCCTATAATAGATGGGACGGCTATGATCCAATGATGGTGGTTGTGGTGGTGGTGGCTCTGATCCTCTATAATTTGTTGACTCTAATACACAAGGATCCGATAATCAATTCAGATGGGTGGGCACTAGGCTGCTCAGCTGATCGACCTCGATGATGTAGCTATTCAATTAGGTTAATGTAGACACAATGAGTGCAGACACGATGGATGATGATCACATAATAAATTATGAGGTAATTTTAGGGATGAGGACCGCTACCTCGATACACACATGATGAGGGAGGATCTCCAAATATTTTCCTGCATGATTAGGACTACTAACGCTCGATAGAGGCCTAGGAATAGAGGTATTGAAACACCTTATGCCTCACATTCAATTGCTAGAGAAGCTCTGATGCCTTACCCTGTGTAATAAGGACTTACGCTTTGAACCTTTCTTCAGACCGCTCCAGATACATTGCTGCTACTTCCCAGGAGGAAAGGGACTAAGGAACCCACCGCTCAACTGCAGAAATAGACAACAACACTTGCTCGGGGCCCCTCATACCCCCATATTCTGCTACAAGTATTAGAGTGATAAACTGGATTGAACAACTTTAAGCTTCATTACACAAATGAGTAAGTGAATAGTTCATGTTACTCCAGCTTGGGAATATTGCTAATGCTTGCCAGAATGGTCGGGGAATGATCCTACCGCTTGCTAGGGGAGGAACCAAGGGGTATTCAATTAACTGTGCTAGGGCGTTGACCTAAGAACTAGGATAAACAAGAACTTATGGATATATATATATATATATATATCGCTAGCTAGAGGACTTAGCTTGCTCACTAGATGTTTCTGTTTACATGGGTGGAGGCAAGGCAGGGTGCACAGGAAAGAGCAGGGTGCATAAAATGATCTCATATGGGTGGGATGGGTGCTTCATCTCTTTTGTTTTGCTTATTGGGTGGGGGCTAGACAAACTGTTACCCATAAGCCTTGAACTCAACCTCAGGAAGGGGATAGAGGCAATTTGGGAGAGGCTAGAGCTAGTCTTCAAGAATGGAGGCGATTGAGTCTTCTTGGAGGGGCTAAACTAACTAGTCACCATAAGCCTTGAGCCTTGAAACTGAAGCCACACCATAAGCCAAAAGCCTTAAGCCGTTCACCTTACCCTGCGTTCAACATAACATAACCAAGAGAGGAGAGGTCACCTATTGAGTCACCATAACTGAGATATGATTCTCCCCAAGTCGACACAAGATGAGGAGAGGGAATTCACGTTGTTACCAGGTGTGAGCATCACGATTGAGCCAGAGCGGGTAGCACCAGACGATAGAAGGGAAGTATACTTACCGCCAGACCATGAGAAAAGTAACACATCACTGGATATCCGAGAGCAGTTAAGTTAACCATCACAGGACACATGATAAATAATTTCACATCACAGGATACCCATCCCCATGGTGGTTCGTGTGTCTTGTCATATCATGGAATATGGGAAAAAAGAAATTGAATATTGTGTATTGATGGGTGAAAGGGGTGCCTGATATGCTAAGTGAATTGTTAGTTCCATACTGACTATGCTATGTTCGGAACTATGGTTATGTGTGCGCTAGCCTCACTCGATTTGTCTCATCAATCCACACATCTAGCTGAAATTGTCTCACCAAACATTCTAGCATCACTTGACAAGCCCTGGCGCCAAGCTTATTATTTCCTTTGTCCAGGGATAGAAAGATCAAGAAAGCAAGAGACTTCCCTTGGGCAAGTAGCGAGTTCAACCGATAAGCAGGCAGTGTGACTCACAGTGTCAATCATTCCGTGCCATGCCATACCATGTCGTCCCCATGTTGGTTCGACGTGTCCCTTCTTGTATGGAAATAACTTGGGTAAATGGAAATCACATATGTGAAAAACTTGGCCTAATATCTTTCGTTTAGTGGTAACTTGGGTTTCTTCTCCTCTCGGTCAATGATGGGGAACTTCTCTCTTTGCTTGTCGGGAACTTGGAATATGTGGAGTAGCTAGGGGAATGGGCACTACCT
>CM076581.1:317104464-317239410 GCA_034641835.2 Pinus albicaulis | reverse complement strand
TTGTTCATATGAAATGGTGACGGTCACTATCCGTCATTATAATCAATATTTGTGACGAACCTTGAATGTCACCACAACACATACTTTCAGCGATGCCACCTTTTGTGACGTTCAGTTTTTTGGTGACGGAGGCTATTTTCCGTCACCATTTCTCATATGAAATGGTGACTGTCACTATCCGTCACTATAAATTATTATTGGTGACGGACCTTGAATGTCACCACAACACCTATACTTTTGGCGATGCCACCTTTGGTGACGTTCAGTTTTTTGGTGACGGTTGCTATTGTCCGTCACCATTGCTCATATGAAATGGTGACGGTTACTATTCGTCACTATAAATCATTATTGGTGACGGACCTTGAATGTCACCATAACACCTATACTTTCGGCGACGCTACCTTTGGTGATGTTCAGTTTTTGGTGACGAAGGCTCTTTTGACCCTCACCAATGAGCTTATGGTGACCATTTTCGCCCCTCACCAATGTGCTTTTTTCTTGTAGTGCATGTAGCTTATTTTAATTAACTCTTTCTCTTGCTATAGAAATTTGAATAAATAATATGTTATCCACCAAGATTATCCTGATCACACACTATTTTAACTTCATGCACAATACAGAATCTCTTCTACCATTGATCATTAATTGCGGAAATAAAAACAATCGCATGCGCACATTAAAACCATAAAAAATCACACATATGAACACAGTATTTTATGGGAAAGCTTAAAGCTAAAAACCCCCAACTTTCTATATATTATATGTCATAGAGATCATGTAACAATCATCATACAAAGCTCCTCACAAGCTCTCAATACAATCTCCAATTGCTACACACTAATCAAGCTAGATCTAGAAAAACACATGCTCCAATCTCTGCCACCTGATAACCTCCCTCTAATGCGTAATCAATGCTGAAAAATGGCTCATAAATAACATTGAACCACCTGGCTTGTACTGCACAATCCTCATTCACATCTCCAATCACTGGTTGTTGCAAATCATGCAACAATATAGTCACAACTGATAGTCACATTGCTCTTTCACCTATCTCTTCACTGGTCTCCACTGAAACTGTCCATGCACTGAAGTTAACTGATGTATTCTTTAGTTGATTAATGAGTTTATAATTAGTGAATTAATTATTAATTAATTCACACCACCCTCGCTAGTGTATAATCGATTAGTCTAGATACAACTAGCTCAACTATGTTTAGCTTAGTTAAAACTGAACACAACTCCATTAACTTCCTCGATCAACTCCACCGAACTCTCTCACATGAGCTCTAACTAAAGTATCCATGCAATAGCTCCACTTAACCATTACGAATAGTAAGCAATAATTCCTTAATCCACTCCGATGCTACATACGGCCATAAGCGAAGTGCTCCAAGAGAATAAGATAATGTTTAGAGTCCAAATATTATTAAGAGCTAATAATATTCGACATATCTATTTTTAGACTGGCAATCTAAAAATAGATTCTGCCCAATATGTCTAAAAATAGAAGTCAATATATTTTTCCAGCTTGACCAACCATCCACAAATAACATCCTGCAACTCATAGAATATGATCCATATGTCTAAAAATAGACTTTGCGCCAAAAATAGCCTGCGGGCCCACTTAGTGAAGGCGACTATTTTCACTAAGCTCATCATCTTGTTGCAATCTCAACACTCCCTCTCAACAAGATAGGGGTTATCTGCCACTCCAATCCTGTCTCTATGGTATTCAAATTTTCTCCTGGTGAGTGCCTTCGTCAGAATATCAGCATCCTGATCCTCCGTAGGAATGTAAGTTAGTAACATGATCTTCAGCTGCACACAATCTCTGATATGATTATACCATATGTCAATGTGTTTAGATCTATCATGAAATACTGGATTAACCGAGAGTTTAATGCAACTATTATTATCACAATATATCACAGTAGGATCTAAGTGTGAATCGCACAACCCGACCAGGATCTTCCTCATCCATATGTATGCCACATGCAACCAAAATTTACGCCGCTATAATCGGCCTCTCTTGGCTAGGTGCCATGGATCTATGCGAGCTTCTGTTGTACCAGCTAGCTCAATCGACCCGATACTGAAAATCCCTCTTGATGTTCTCTTTTTGTCCGTTGGGTTGCCTACCCAATCTGCATCCGTGAAGCCATGCAACTTCACCTCATCCGTCTGTCTGTACCATAAACCATACTCAGATGTGCCCCTGAGATATCTCAATACATGCTTGCCTACCTTCCAAGGAAGCTGGTAGAAGCTTAGCCATCTTTTGAAAGTTGGTTAACGACCCTTAGCATATGTCCGGTCGTGTATTGAATAGATACATGAGCGAGCCAACCAACTGTCGATAAACAGTGGCATCCACTACCTCTGTCGATGTAGCATCCTCTTTCCTCCAACCACCGGGAAGAGGAGTATCGATAGGCTTGCAGCCATGCATGTTGAACTTCTCCAGTATCTCCCGGGCATACTTTCCTTGAGACACAAACAATCCATCACTGCGCTGCCAAATTTCCAATCCCAGGAAATAATGAAGGAGACCCAAGTCCTTCATCTCAAACTCCTTTGCAAGATCAACCTTGCATGAGTGTATCAACAGTTCATCACCTGTCAAAATCAAATCATCTACATAAAGTACAATGATCAGCAACTTACCCTCCACCACAATCTAGTATAGGTTCGGATCCGCCTCACTCTTGGAGAATCCAAGTCCAATGAAATAACTGTCTATCCGTGTGTACCAAGCATGAGGTGCTTGCTTCAACCCATACAACACTCTTTTGAGCCTGCATATATGCGACTTGCTGCTGAAGATCTTAAAACCTTCGAGCTGCTCTATGTACACCTCCTCCTCAATCACCCCATTGAGGACACCTCCTCCTCAATCACCCCATTGAGGAATGTAGTCTTCACATCCATCTGATGAATGTGCCATCCCATCTGCGATGAGAGAGAAAGAATCGTCTGCATGGAAGAATACCTTGTGACAGGTTCAAAGGTATCCTCATAATCGATCCCCTCAATCTGTGAGAAGCCTCGGGCAATAAATCTTGCCTTTTACTTCTCCACACTCCCATCAGCTACTTGTTTCACTTTGTAGATCCATCTTGAACCCACCACTAATTTCCCTTCCGGCCTTGGGACAATCTCCCATGCATTATTTTTGACAATCGAATCATACTTTTCCACCATGGCATCTACCCATGCGGGATCCTCCACAGCTTCCTCGAAAGAGGATGGCTCCGTCATGATACACTTTCTCATAAGAGCCATGTATCCAGTATACCGGTCAGGTGACTGTCTCTGTCTGCGCTATGATGTAGGTGCTCCTACAACCTTCTCTGCATCTTGAGCTAGTCGCTTGGCTTCTGTAGTACGCTTCCGCCCTCTGATGGTTGGCGCTGCATGAGTGGTCTCTTCCACTCCATGAACCTCCTCTTGTGGTTGATCCACATATTGAGGCTCATCCTTAGGAACTAATAGCTCCTCATCTACATGTAAGTGTGGCTCCCTCTCAAGCGAACACTTCATGACTTTCTCCTCATGAAATTTGATATCCCGTCGCACAACAATCTTGCGACTGTATGGAAAATACACACGATATTTGTGGGGCGTATCAGTGTACTCGACAAATATCCCAACCTCTGCAGTCAGCTCCAGCTTCTTCCTGGAATCCTTCGTCACATGAATGTAAACAGGTGAACCAAAAATCCTCAAATGGGAAATATCAGGCCTCTTACCAGAAAACGCCTCCTCGGGTGTAATCATGCCAAGTATCCTGTGAAGACAACGGTTCTGGACATATACTGTAGTATTGCATGCCTCAGCCCACAAGTGTATGGGAAGGCCCTGATCATGCAACATCGCCCGTGTAGCACCCACGATCGTTCTGTTCTTCCACTCAGCAACCCCATTCTACTGTGGGTTATGAGGTGCTATGAGCTCTCTTCGAATTCCTTCTGCGCTGCAAAAGTCCTTGAATTCGCCAGAGATGAATTCACCACCATTTTCGCTCATAAGAGCCTTCACCTACTTCCTTGATTCTTTCTCAATCAGTGCCTTGAACTCACAGACCTTTGAGTATGTCTCGCTCTTCTTCTACATGAAGAAGATCCAGCACTTACGAGAAAAATCATCAACAAATATCACATAGTACCTGTGCTTTGCTGTCGAAGATACTGATAAAGGTCCACACACGTCTATATTAATTCTCTCAAGGATCATCATGGCGCAACTATCCTTCTCGTGAAAGTTGGCTTTCACAAAATTTCCCAAGGTACATCCCTGGCACTGATCTGACTGTGCAAGAGTACCCTTAGGAAGCCCAGTAGAAATCTGCTGTAGTATCTTCAAAGCTCCATGGTGAAGGTGGCCCATTCTCTAGTGCCATAGCTCACCATCATCCCGGCTCACCACTCCTTTTGCCTTGCCTGCCATTGATGCGTAGCCATCTACCTACAATTGATAAAGGTTCTTAACTTGAACCCCTATCCTCTGGGTCTCACCAATTGCCTTGCTATGCAGGAAAGCCTTTCCCTCGCTAGATACAACATCATATCCATTTTCTTCTAACATCACCACAGAGATCAGATTCTTCTTCAATCCTGGAACATGCATCACTTCCTTCAATACGAAGGGTTTACCAGACTCCCTCTTAAAGGAAATGGTACTGATACCGGTCGCACTGTATCTACCATCATCGCCCATCTTGATGTGCACTCCAAGATCTTTCTCATCTAGATCAGTAAACAAATCTTCATCTTCGATCATATCAAAAGACACACCACTGTCAAGAAACCACACTGAACCCATCACACTTGAGACCAAGCATGCGATCAATGAAAAATCCAGCTCAAAATGTGAGCCTAAGGCCTCTCTAGTTGTAGATCCAGCAGACTACTTATTTTTCTTCTTCTGTAGACAATTAGTGGCGTAATGTCTGTGTTGGTGACAGTGAAAGCACTTCACCTTGGACATGCCCTGCTTCTTGCCTTTCGCACCGAATTGAGAAGCATTCTTCTTTCTCTTCCCCTTCCTTGATTTGGTAGCTAAAGCGTAATTTTCTTCATCTGATTTCTTTGATGAAGATCCGTCCCTAGTACTTCACCTTATCTCCTCTTGCACAAGATCCAACCAAAGTCGCTCCCATCCTGGAAATTTCTCCCGACCATTGATAGAGCCCTAATAGGAATGCCAACTCTTTGGAAGCCCAAGGAGAGCCAAGCTCATCAAGTCCTCGTCATCTACAGTAACCCCAACACTTCCCAGCTCATCCCTGCACTGGACAAAATTTGTGAGGTGCTTGGGCATACTGTCACCTTTCTCCATTTTTATGTTCCTGAGTTTATCCTTGAGTGCCAAATTCCTCTAGTCACTCTTTCTTTGGAATAAGTCTATCAACACTTTCCACATCAATAATGGAGAAGCCTTACCATGAAGGCTGGACACTATGTGATCCTTGACACCTTCCAACAGAATCCTTCGACACTTTGTTGTCTTCTTTTGCCATGCGTCAAGTGCGGCAGCATCGCTAGAAGCAGGTTTTGGAATTTCTACATCTATGAACTCCTTCAACCCATTGTCATCCAACACCACCTCCATCCTATCCTTCCATGCAATATAATTCGAGCTGCCCTCAAGGGCATACTCCAATCGCAATCCGTTGAAAGACATCTCAACTTCGACACCAAGAAAACACTGCTGCAAATTCGAATTCCACACGACTCAAAACTCAACCGCTTCAATGTTTTGCAATTGCTCCAATGATCAATATCGCTCTGATACCATGTAGAAATTTGAATAACTGATATTTTATCCACCAATATTCTCCTGATCACACACTATTTTAACTTCATGCACAATACAGAATCTCTTCTACCATTGATCATTAATTGTGGAAATAAAAGCAATCTCATGCACACATTAAAACCATAAAAAGTCACACATATGAACACAGTATTTTATGGGAAAGCTTAAAGCTAAAAACCCCCAACTATATGTATATTATATGTCATAGAGATCATGTAACAATCATCATACAAAGCTCCTCACAAGCTCCCAGTACAATCTCTAATTGCTACACACTAATCAAGCTAGATCTAGCAAAACACATGCTCCAATATCTGCCACCTGATATCCTGCCTCTAATACATAATCAATGCTGAAGAATGGATCATAAATAACTTCAAACCACCTAGATTGTACTATGCAATCCTCATTAGCATCTCCAATCATTGGTTGTTGCAAATCATGCAACAATATAGTCATAACTAATAGTTACACTGCTGTTTCACCTATCTCTTCACTGGTCTCCACTGAAACTGTCCATGCACTGAAGTTAACTGATGTATTCTTTAGTTGATTAATGATTTTATAATTAGTGAAATAATTATTAATTAATTCACACCACTCTCACTAGTGTATCAATTAGTTAGACTAGATACAACTAGCTCAACTATGTTTATCTTAGTTAAACTGAACACAACTCCATTAACTTCCTCAATCAACTCCACCAATCTCTCTCACATGAGTTCTAACTAAATTATCCATGCAATAGCTCCACTTAACCCTTAGGAATAGCGTAATTCCTTCTGTCAGCTCCTGTGCCACATCTGTGCACTTAAATGAAGTGCTCCAAGATAATAAGATAATGTTTAGAGTCCAAATATTATTAAGAGCTAATAATATTCGACATATCTATTTTTAGACTGGCAATCTAAAAATATATTTCGCCCAATATGTTTAAAAATAGAATTCCATCTATTTTTTCCAACTTGACCAACCATCCACAAATAACATCCCGCAACTCATAGAATATGATCCACATGTCTAAAAATAGACATAGTCTAAAAATAGACTTTGCACCAAAAATAGCCTGCAGGCCCACTTAGTGAAGGCGACTTCTTTCCAATAAGCTCATCATCTTGTTTCAATCTCAACACTTGCCATTCCCTTAAATTCTCGCTAGTATGAATTCACCTTTTACATGAGTGACCATATTAATTATGATATGTCTTATTTCATAATAATAAAAATGTGTTCAACAATATTCCCCTTTATCATCATATACCAAAACACATAAACCACCATGAATAGAAGGAATTCTCCCCCTTTTTGCAATACTACCCGTGTTTCCAACTAATCCCATTTCACATCAACGAAAAAGGTATGCTCCCTATAAACATGTTCTCTACCTTAAGTAGTTAATGACTAGATGATATGGGTATTAATCTAAATTTTTATTTGAGATATTTAAGTATCTCTTGTGAATGGGATTTGTAAAAATATTTGAAATATGTTCTTTGGTGGAAATGTATTCCAACATGTTGCTTTTCTCTACTATTTGTTCTCCTAAGAAGTTATAATTGATTGGAATATGATTTCGTTCTGAGTGTGCATAAAGGGATTCTTTGAACTATTTATTACACTTTTATTTTCACAAGGTATTGAGATTGCACGATTCTACGTTAATAACTATCAACTCCATCACGTTAGGATCATTTTGAGATAAAAATGATCCTCAAAATGATAAATGTATTAAAAAATGAACTTTAAAAAACCTAGTATGATTAAAGATGATGATTTCATCCCCACATGAAAGTAGTTTTTGTGGAAATAGAAGAAAACCTCCTTTTTAATCATATTTTCACCATATCTCATTATAGGTTTACTAGAATTCCAAGTGTGAGAACTCGTTGCATGCATAATTACATTTTGTATCCAACGATTACCCATTGCATACTTTTGAGGAGACTCGCACAGAGAAAAACTCAAAATATATTTTGATGATGAAGTTGTCTTTTCGCTTAATCACATCATTGAGATTTGGTTGACGTTTCGAACAAAATAATGTGGTTCATCCTCAGGACAAAGGTGAGAAGAAATCTTTAGGATGACCTACATTAGATTGTTCTAAATGTCGACCAAATCTCAATGATGTGATTAATCTGAAAGACAACTTCATCATCAATATGAATCACAAAAGTCTAATAGCAAAATACATTTTTTTCATGCATTTTCATTTTTTATCAGTATAAGTCTACTCCAAATAATGTATAGTGGGTACTTGCTAGATGAAAAATCTAATTGTACATCCAACAAGTTCCCACACTTAAAATTTTCATAAAACTATAAGGAGATAAGTCAAAAATATTATAATAAAAATTAGTTTTCTTTATTTTCTTTAAAAAACTTAAATCATGTTTTATTATTCTTCTTACGTAGCTCATTTTAGACCTCATAATTCCCTTGATTAAAAATATTGTGTGCAACTTCCTATTACTACCATATAATTGGCCTCTAGTATTAATGAAAAACTAAATTTTGTTTCTTTCTCAACCAAGACAATAGACCGCTTGCTAGAAGAAATGATCATCCACTTGTAATTTTCTTACCATCAACACTTCCTACCCAACCTGCATCTGTATATGATGTTAGAGTAAAATGTTCGAGTTTTGAATATAAGAAGTTGAAGTCCAAGATGCACTTTATATATTTGAATATTTATTACACTTCTTTATTATGATTTTATTCTAGTGCATATTGAAACCATGTTATCAATTCTACTACTTGCATAATATCTAGCCTTGATGTCAATATATATAATAGGCTTCCAATCATTGGTTATACACCATTTTATTTGTTCTAGAGATTTATAATATTTTTTCAATTTACAACTCATGACCATGGGTGTACCTACTAGTGTGCCATATTGTACTCTAAACTTATTTAACATTTCCTTGATGTACTTGATTTGATAAATGAATATCTTTTTTTTGAATTGAAAAATTTGTGGACAGAGGAAGAATAGTTCACTAAGCATAGACATCCCAAATTTCTTTTCCATTTATTTTTCAAACTCCTAAAACAAGCTAACTCCAAAAATGATATCATGTATTTAAACCACAACAATTAACTAATTTTCAGTTTACAGTTGTATGTCTAGATTTCATTCCATGATTCCTCTATGAGGCCTTGTTGTTGTATATATTTATGAAGTCTTGAATACAAGGATAAGGGAGCTTTCTTTCTCCTCTCTGCTTTCCGAATTCTGAAGTGCCTCATTTTTTCTTATGGTCGCGTATGAACCAGGTGCTTTCTACATCCATTGGATGAGCGGTGAAGACTCTTATTTTATTGTTTGACCAAAACAATTATTTTATTTTTCACAATAGAAAAAGTGGACTCCATAGAACTGTTTCACATTTTAGGTTTGCTACATTTCACTTCAATTACATCACATCGTCGTGAATTTCCCTTCTTTGGGTCATACAAATAAATTGTGATGAAGATGGGAGTATAGTGAAGAAGAACTACAACTTTTCAAGTTTGGAAATTTTCTTAATTGCATAAAAGGCATAAAATTTGACTTGAAAATTACATCAAATCTTCAAGTTTTCTAATATAGATCCATTTGGTATCAGAGCTTAGGTTCTTTTGTTATATTGAGGGTTTAATTCTATTACAAGTGTTTGATGATCCTTACAAACTTGAAGCTCAAAAAAGGAGAAGGAAAGCTTGTGGTAGCTAGTCCATAAGCTAGTTCAAGGAGAGCACATCTACCTCAAGTTTCACCTCAACTGTCACCAAAGGCCTCACCAATCATGCATCATAAAGGAAATCCTGACAATATGACTAACAATGAAAATACTTTCAAAAAGAATTATTTGAAATGCCTAAGATGGTGAAATTTCTTTACGAGGACAGAAATTGAAGTTTGCAAGGTGAATGCTCAAATCCTCCAAAGGGAACTGGAGGAAATGGAGACAAAAATCCAAAAATAATGGAGGGAATTGTGACAAACCACCTCGAAATCCACCTTTGTAAATTTCCTATGTATAATGGAGAGGTAAAAGCTAAGAAATTAGATAATTGGGGTCGTCAACTTGAAGTGTATTACAGGATACAAAGGATCAAAGACAATGAGACCAAGATTGAACTTGATTCATTAAGGTTGGAAAGTGAAACACTCATTTGGTGGGAAGCCAAAACACAATAGGATATAAGGAAAAGAGGTAAGATCATAAATTCTTGGAATCATTTTGTGGCTGCATTAAGAAGACAATTTTATCCCTTAGCATACATGCAGAAAGCTATAATGGATTGGCAAAACTTCAGGCAATTGAAGGGTCAAAGTGTGCAAAGTTATACCCAAGAGTTTATAAGGAAAGCATTGATTTTGGGTGTAGATTTATCCTCTCAAGACGCTTTACTCAAATATATTAGAGGTTTACATAGCTACTTGAGACACACAATTCTCATGTTTAACCCTAAAAGTCTATATGACGTTTTTATACATTCAAAAAATCTAGAAGAAATAGGGGAGAATGTTCCACAAGAGGTTATAAAAGAGATATTAAAGGGTGGAGATAAAGGAAAGGTATAATTCAAAGGAAAAGGGAAGAAGAATGCTTCCATCAAGAAAGAGGGAGAAAAATTCACATGAAAAAATTGTTTAAAAGAAGGCCATGATGAAGACCATTGTTGGAAACTTCATCCTGAGATGAGACCCAAAAAGTTTAACAACAAAGGAAATCAAAATACTGTTGCAAGTACAAAATGTGATTTAGGATATGATTCTAGATATGAAACAAAGATCACAGCCATGGGATTCAAAGGTAAGGACTTCATTGCAGGTAATAGTTCTTCAAATAACCTCAATGAAACTCAAAATGAAAATCTAAGAATATAGCTTTTCCATATTAGAGTTATCTCAAAGCATAACAAAATATAAACTCTATTTAATAATGAATCACAAGAAAACCTCATTTCAGAAAACATTGTCAAGAAATCGAATTGGGAAACCATTCCTCATCCTAAACCTTATTCTTTAGGTTGGGTATGTGATAATGCAAAATTGCAAGTGACTATAAAATGCAAACTGAAATTCACCATCACTGCAAACTTCATTGATGAGGTAGAACTTGATGTAGTTCCATTAGACATATGTGGTATTCTTTTGGCAAGGCCATATATTTATGATAGGAAATCCATCTTTCATCACCATGAGAAAAAGTTATCATTTTTTTAAATATGGTATTGAGTACATTGTTAGAGCACATCTGGTGGGCTGGATGCTGGTGTTAATGATAATCTTTGGAATTTTGAAACAGTTCCAACCAAATCTGAAGTTAAATCTATTGCACTCGAATCCTTACCTTTATCGGCCATTCACATGTTTCTTCCTTTAGTTATTTAACCACAATTTCAAAACACTAAAAACTTTTCAGCGATGGTAGAGTCACATATTAGGCCAACAATCACAATACTTCAGTTAATTGATTTTTTTTTTACGGACCCAAAACAACATTAAAATTTTGTTTATAAAATTATCGCATCCAAATTTTAGTTTAAACCTCATGCATTTATTTATATGATACCCATTTGATTATTGATCTTTACTCTAAGGTTTTCAAATCATATAAAGGCTAGACAGTTACCTTAATTATAAAACCATATTTATAAATTTATCGGGTCCATTTGAAAGGTTAAATCACCTGCAGTTTAAATTGTGATTGCTGTCGGATTTCAAATCCGATGGTTGTGATCTTTGTTGATTCCTTATGCATTATCGCAATTCCAATTATTGAACTTTTCCAGATTTAACACTCCTGGGAAGTTTCTCTTACTAATTGCGGAAGGAAAACTAATGAACAAGCTATTAACAAAGTTTTAATTGTCACCGGTAACAAAGGTTGCTACGATGGCTTCTGGAATTTCGAGGGCCATAGAAATTCACTCAAACTACTATAGAAGGAAGTCTTACAAACCCAGTTGATAATACACTCGAATATAAATTATACGCATAGAGAAATTAATTAAACCAAAGCTCAAACTGGAACCAAAACTCAATAATATTTCGAACAGAAAATAAACCTCGGGGATTTGGGAATTACACACACATTTACATAGGTACAGAGGAATTGAAATTTTCTTCTATTCAATTATCTTTCCATCGAAATCCTCCTCCTCCTCCTATTAAAATTCAAACTTACATATAAATAGTGTCCATACAATTATTTCAATTTGATTCAAAAGAAGCAGATTTGTCCAATTTTCTATAAAATTCCTATTACATGATATTCTCCCTAAAATCCTTGACTAAAAACTAAATCAATTGAACTAATTACAAAGCGGTTCATTAACTTATCTACCAAAACAGTAAATCGCCAGCTAAAGGAACACACTCCTTTGCTTGTAAACTTTTTTTGTATTTTTGGAATAAAAATGAAGTAATTTTTCTTGGAAGCCTCATGCTCCTACATCAGACTCCCGAGGACAAAATTATTCATGGGCTCCTATCCATGAGCTTCTCCACAAAACCTCCCAGTTTCTGTAGCATGGTTTATGTAATCCAAGTAGCCTCTGCAATTGTTTGATCTTTCCACTTTATCAAATACTAAAAATACTCTCATCCTCTTGTCTTCTTAGACAATCTCTTGTCTAAAATCTTCTTTGGCTGCAATGTTTTTGCCGTGGGTAACTATTTTAACTAATCAATCTCTTCTTTGTCTTCAGCTATATCATCTATGTCTCTTTCTTCATACCTGTACAAATCAGCAACATTGAAAATTGGATATTCCAATGTTAGGAGGTAATTCAATTTCATATGAATTTGTAGAAAATTTTCTCAATACTCTGCATGGCCCAATTTTCTTAAATTTCAATTTATTATATGCACTTTTTGGAAATTTTTCTTTCCTTAGGTGTGCTAAAACCTAATCTGCAACCTCAAAATTAACTTCTCTTTTCTTCATATCTGCTCTGCTCTTGTACTTGATGTTGTTTTCTTGTAACTTTTGTTTTACCTGGTCATGTATTGCTTGAATTTCTGAAGCAAAATCTTCTCCTTTAGCACTTCTCATCTCTGCTTTTCCCAAATTTCTTAGTTCATACACTCCTCTTGGGTGCATTCCATAAAATATATGGAGTGGTCTCTTCCCTGTACCCCTGTTAGGAGTGTCATTATAAGCATATTAATATTGTGCCAAAATCTAATTCCACTGTTTAGGAAGTTCACCTACAAGGCTTCTCAAAATAGTACCCAAGCTTCTATTCACCACCACAGTCTATCCATCAGTCTGAGGGTGATAAGCTAAGCTGAAACTTAGTTTAGTACCAAGATTTTTCCACATTTTCCTCTAAAAATGAACAACAAATCTGGTGTCCCTATCAGAGATAATGCTTTTAGGTAACCCATGCAACCCTACAATCTCTTTGAAAAACAAATTAGAAACATGTGTGGCATCACTGGTTTTATAACATGGAATAAAATATGCCATTTTAGAAAATCTGTCAACTACAACATAAATTGCATCATTCCCTCTTTGTGTTTTAGGTAAACCCAAAAAAAAATCAATACTTACCATATCCCAAGGTCTATCTAGAATAGGTAATGGAACATACAAACCTGTTTTTTGACTCCTTCCTTTTGCATACTAACAAACTTTACAATTTCACACATATTTCTCCACTTCAGATCTCATCTTTGGCCAAAAATAAAAATGACTCAGTTTTTCATAAGTCTTATCTGAACCAAAGTGTCCACCAAGTCCACCATTATGTTTCTCCTTAATTAAATTTTCTCTCATAGAACAATTTAGTATGCACAACTAATTTATTTTAAATAACAACCCTTCTTGCAAGAAAAAATCCAACCACTTACCTCTGTCCAGCAAAACAGGATTACTGCATGCTTCAAATGCCTCTTTAAAATCCCCCCATTTTTTAAACAATTCTTTAATAAAATCAAAACCCAACACTTTAATTTGACTTTCTTGAACTAAAATGCTTATTCTACTTAAGGCATCTGCTACTTTGTTTGCTTGGTCAGTTATATGTTCCAATACAAAATTGAAACTTTGAAGATACTCTACCCATTTTGCATGTTTGTAATTTAGTTTTGGTTGCTGCATAATGTACTGCAATGCATGGTTGTTTGAATAAAGAACAAAATCTTTAGACATCAAGTAATGTCTCCACTTCTTTAATGTCTGTACAACTGCATAAAATTCCTTGTCATAAGAATAATATTTTCTTCTTGTCTCATTCAATTTTTTGTTGAAATAACCTACAAGTCTGTCTTCTTAACTTAACATAGCTCCAATAGCTTCCCCACTGGCATCACATTTCACTTCAAAAGGTTTGTAAAAATCAGGTAAAACTAATATAGGATTCTCTATTATCTTTTGTTTCAACAACTGGAAATTTTTTTCTGCTTCATCAATCCATCTAAATGGTTGTTTGTCCTTATCTATGGTTTCAATAATAGGAGCATTGATCTTACGAAAATTCCTTATGAATTTTCTATAAAAACTAGCAAGACCATGGAAGCTTTTTACCTCAAAAACACTCTTAGGTGAAGGCCATTCTATTATTGCCTTTATCTTCTTTGGATCCATTTTCAATCCATCAACAGAAACAACAAAGCCTAAATATACCAACTCTTCCTTATGAATGAACTTTTTTTTAAATTTACCAAAAACTTTTCTTGATGCAAATTCCTTAAGACATAATTCAGATGTATCATGTGATCTTCTTTAGATTTGTTGTAAATTAATATATCATCCAAATATAATATTAAAAATTTACCAATAAATTCTTTCAGTACTTCATTCATAAGCCTCATAAATGTACTGGGAGCATTTGATAATCCAAATGGCATTACCATTCATTCATACAATTATTCATTTGTTTTAAAAGTTGTTTTCCATTCATCTCCTTCCCTTATCCTAATTTGATGATAGCCACTCTTTAAATCCAATTTTGTAAAATATCTTGCCCCACTTAAACAATCCATAAAATATTCAATTCCCGGTAAAGGAAATCTATACCTGACTGTTATTTTTTTTATTTCTCTTGAATCCGTGCACATTCTCCAGCCTCCATATTTTTTTGGACTCAACACTGTTGGTACTGCACAAGGACTCAAACTATTTTTGATCAGTTCTTTATCTAACAGTTCATGCACCTGCTTCCTGATTTCCTCATTTTCTGTGGGAGTCATCCTGTATGTCTCTTTATTTGGAAAATTTTCTCCCGGAATCAAATCTATATGATGGCTGATCTTTCTAATAGGTGGTAATTCATCAGGAAAATCATCTACAATGATATCACAGTAATTTTCCATCATCTCTTGAATTTCAATTGGTAAATCAGAAATTTTAGTAGAAGTAATTACTACCTTGGGTTTGAAAATTAATGAAAAGTTTACCTCATCATCTTCAATCTGCTGCAGATATTCTTTTCCACTCAGTAACAAAGCTTTCGGATCAGGTCTTAATTTTTATGCATCTTCTTCTTCTATCGACAACAATGTATGATTGACACCATCTTTACAAAACTCTTATGTGTTCCTTTTCCCATTATGCATAGCTCCTCTATGATACTCCCAAGGTCTACCCAACAATATGTGACATATGTCCATAGGAATTGCATCACACATAATTTTGTCTTTGTAGCTACCGAACTGGAATTCCACTTCACACTGTTCATTCACTAACAGCTGATGTCCTTTCTGAAGCCATGACACCTTGTAGGGTGTTGGATGTTTCTTTGTATTCAATTTCAATTTCTCCACCACTTTTGTAGAGACCAAATTATTAGTGCTACCACTATCAATTACCATTTGATAGAATTTTCCTTGAACTTTGCACACACTTCTAAACAATGTTTTTCTCTGTGTTGGTTCAACAACTTCCTTTTTTGGTTTTAACAAAACTTTGTTAACTACCAAATATTCTCCTTTCTTTGGTATATTCTCTACTTTTGACACTTTTTCCACTTCTAGCTCTTTTTCTACTTCTTCTTCATTCTAAGCAACAATTACATTTCTCTTATTTGTCCCCACATTCTCTGGACATTCATAAGCTATGTGTCCCAACTTATTACATCTATAACATCTGATTTCTCTTCCTCTACCTCTACCTCCTCTTCCTCTGGAAAAACTCCTTCTTCCACTTGCATCACCTTCTGTGGATGTATGCTGATTTGAGCTACTGCTATCTCCTTCTCTAGGTGTTGTAGATCTTCCTCTATCACCTTGACTTCCTCTTCCTCATAAAGTATGTCTACTTTTGGTAGATTTCTTCCTTATGATTTTTTCTTCAGCCTTAAAGGCCATTTGATAAGCCTTTTCCACTGTTTTAGGAGACAACAGACTTATCTCATCTTGTCACTCCATTCTGAGCCCATTTATATATCTTACAATCATCTCTGCTATATCTTGAATTTGTCCTACTCTTATGCTCACTTTGTAAAATTCCTCTGTGTATTCTTTGACTGTCATTGACCTCTGTATAAGATTTTGCATCTGTCTGAATAGTGAAAGTTGATAATCACTTTTTAAAAACTTACCTCTCAACTTTTCCACCATCATGTTCCAATTCTTTATCGGTCGCTTACCAAGTCTCCTTCTTTCTGCCTGCACTCCATCCCACCAAAGTAATACATGTCCATTCAATTTGGTGACAACAATTTTCACCCTTTTTCCTTCTTTAATTTCTTCATAATAAGAGAATTTATCCATGTCATTAACCCAATATATCAATTCCTTTGGGTTTAAGCCTCCTATAAAAACTGAAACTTCAAGTCTGGGTTTAGATGTGGATCCCAACACTGATTTAAAAAATCTCATTTCAGGAGTAACTTCTGTAGGTTCTCCCTCTTCTAGAGATTCAAATTCAGGCTCACTGAAATCTCAAGCATCTGTACCTCTTTGATTTCCCATTTCCATTGCTTATAATCTAGTTTGCATCTGTTTCCTAACATCCATCACTTCAGCATTTGCAACTGGTCTTTCTCTTCTTCGACCATCACCACCTCCTCTTCCAACTCTATAAGCCATGTTGGATTTCCTTTCCTGAACTTTGAGATCTTGCTCAGTGTCTAAAGGCTACTCTGATACCACTAATGGTGGGTTGGATGTAGGTGTTAATGATAATATTTCAAATTTTGAAAAAATTCCAACCAAATCTGAAGTTAAATCTGTTGCACTTGAATCCTTACCTTTATTGGTCATTCACACATTTCCGCCTTTAGTTATTTCACCACAATTTCAAAACACTAAAATATTTTCAGCGATGGTAAAGTCACATATTAAGCCAACAATCACAATACTTCACTTAATTGATTTTTTTATGGACCCGAAATAACATTAAAATGTTGTTTATAAAATTATCGCATCCAAATTTTAGTTTAAACCTCATGCATCTATTTATGCGATACCCATTGGATTAATGATATTAATGCTAAGGTTGTCAAATCATATAAAGGCTAGACAATTTCCTTAATTATAAAATTGGATTTGTAAATTTATCGGGTCCTGTTGAAAGGTTAAATCACCTGAAGTTTAAATTGTGATTGTCGTTGGATTTCAAATCTAATGGTTGTGATCTCCCCTGATTCCTTATGCGTTACCATAATCCCAATTATTGAACTACGCCAGATTTAACACTCCTAGGAAGTTTCTCTTACTAATTGCAGAAGGCAAACTGATGAACAAGCTATTAACAGAGTTTTGATTGTCGCAGGTAACAAAGGTTGCTGTGATGGCTTCTGGAATTTCAATGGCCACAGAAATTCACTCGAATTGCTATAGAAGGAAGTCTTACAAAACTAGTTTGTAATACACTCAAATATAAATTATACGCATAGAGAAATTAATTAAACCAAAGCTAAAACTAGAACCAAAACTCAGTAATATTTCAAAAATAAAATAAACCTCCAGGATTTGGAAATTACCAACAAATTTACACAGGTACAGAGGAATTGAAGTTTTCTTCTATTCAATTATATTTCCATCGAAATCCTCCTCCTCCTCTTATTACAATTCAAAATTACATATAAATAATTTCCATACAATTATTTTGATCTGATTCAAAAGAATCGGATTTGTCCAATTTTGGATAAAAATCCTATTACATGATATTCTCCCTAAAATCCTCGACTAAAAACTAAATACATTGAACTAATTACAAAGCAGTTCAAATCCTTATCTACCAAAACAACAAATCACCAGCTAAAGGAACCCAATCCTTTTCTTGTAAACTTTTTTTGTATTTTTGGGATAAAAATGAAGTCATTTTTCCTCGAAGCCTCATGCTCCTACATCAACATCACAAGAAACTAAATCTATCACTTGTGAATGTTGCGAAAATGAAGAGGATTCTTGATTATAACAAGTTTTTTTTTTAATTTTGATGATCAAACCTAAGAATGATGTTGAGAATGAAGCCTTTCAAGGATGTGATGCAAAGTTAAAATATGATTTGGTTGAGGTTGTTCACTAATATGATGAGATGTTTTAGGAGGATAAATGATTACCTCCTAAAAGAGGAATCCAGAATGAGATCTAATTACAACAATATTTTCCTGTTCCTAACATTGGCATGTACACGATGTCAGTGATGGGTAATTCAAAAATTAAGAAACAAATCAAGGAGTTTCTTGATAAAGGGGTCATCTGAAGAAGCACATTGCCATGTGGGTCACCTATTTTTTTAGTACCAAATAAGGATGGTACATGTTTCATGTGTGTGGAATTCATAGCATTGAACAAAATTATGGTAAAGAACCATTACCCTCTTCCTAGAATTGATGATTTAATTGATCAATTGAAAGATGTTGTTTATTTCACTATGTTGGACTTGAGGAGTGCTTATCATTAGATTAGGATTGATGAAGGAGACATTTGGAAGATAGCATTAAAAAAAAAAAAAAAAAATTGTTTGAGTGGTTTTTTATGCCCTTTGGGCTTTTTAATGCTCCTACTACATTCATGCGGGTTATGAATGATGCTGTAAGGCCTCTTCTAGATGATTTTGTGATAGTCTACTTAGATGACATATTGATTTTCAACAATTCACGTGAAGAACATATTATGCATGTCAAGCAAGTGTGAGATGTATTAAAGAAGGAAAATTTGTTTTTAAAGATGTCAAAATGTGAATTTGGGAAAAATTATTTAGTATATTTGGGTCATATTGTTGGAGGGGGTGAGTTGACGATAGATCCCTCAAAGGTTGATGTCATTTTGAATTGGCGAAAACCTAAAAATGTGAACGAGGTTAAAAGTTTCTTAGGAGCAATCCAATATTGGAGAAAGCTCATTTCTGACTTTTCTTCCATTGCAGACCCATTACATGCATTGATAAGTGTGAAGTTTCTTCCAGACTTGAGAAAATCATTTGAGATACAAATTAATGCAAGTGACTATGCCATGGGTGCAGTATTGTGCAACATGGTAAGCCGATCTATTTTACTTCTAAAATTTTTAATGGTGTAATGATTAACTATCCTACATATGATAAGGAATTGTATGCATTGGCGCAAAGTGTGAAAAAGAAGAAACATTACCTGATGGGTAAGGAAACTATCATTCATGCCGATCATCAACCATTGCAATACTTGAAATCACAAACAAATCTACAACAAGTGGGGCACTTCAGATGGATGGGTTTTCTACAATAATTCCACTTGGTGATCAAGTATAAGAAAGGTATCTATAACAAGGTTGTTGTTATGATTTCTAGAAAAAAAATTAGTGCATCCATTATTCTTAAGCATAATCTTGTCATGCATGAGAGCTATGTTTAGCAATATTCTTTAAATAATGATTTTAAGGATGTATGTGCGACTTTGTGTCAAGGTAACCAAGTAGAGTAATTAGATTGTCATGTGCATGATAAATTGTTATATCATCTTGGAAAGCTATGTATTCCACAAGGAGAGAGAGTCAACATCATAAGGGAAGTGCATAATTATATTATTGATGGTCATTTCAGTGTAGGTAAGAAAGTGGCACAATAACAGAGGTATTGTTACTGGCCTCATATGATTTAAACTGTGTCATGATTTGTAAGAGGATGTTCTTTATGTGATGTTATTAACCCTAGCAATATAAATTTGGGTTTGCATACTCCACTTCCAGTACATTCCCTTCCATGGGAAAGTGTTTCTATGGATTTTGTAGGAGGTATACCTATGTCTAGGAGAGGCCATGAAAATCATTATGTAGTTGTGGATATGATAAGAAAATTGTGTATTTTGATGCCATGTAAAAAGTAGGCTACAAATGAACATACTGCATATTTTTTCTTTCAAAATGTATGTGTACATTTTGGGTTGCCCGCATCCATTATTAGTGATCGATATTCTCACTTCATCGAGAATTTTTGGTCAACCCTATGGGGACTCATGGAAATAAAATTGAAAAAGATCACAGCATTCCATCCAGAAATAGAAGGAAAAATAGAAGTGGTGAATGGAATGGTGATACATACTCTTCGTGGTTATTGCAAAAATAATCCTAAGATGTAGGATGAAAATTTCCAATATATTAACATTCTTACAATTGGGCTAAGCATTCATCGACTCAAACATCACCATTTGATGCATGCTTGGGATACTTACAAAAATTTACTTTACATTTTATATTTGGAAAATATGTTGCTATTGATGGACATAATGACATAGATAAGGCCAAAATATTCATTGAACAAGTTCAATTGGTGCACTAAATAATTCAATAAAAATTGGAAGAGAGTCAACCCAAGTAAAATACAAGACATGAAAAGCATCATGTGGATCACATTTTCAAAGTGGGAGATGAAGTTTGGCTTCATATTAGCAAGGAAAGACCTCAAGGAGAAGGTATAAAAATAAATCCAATTCGATATGGTCCATTCAATATTTTGGAAAATAATGGTACTAATGACTCCATGATAGATTTTCCTTCATATATGCAAATATATGCAATTGTTAATGTTGAGAATTTGAGATTGTATGAGCCTACTTTGATTGAATATCAAGGAAATAATGTTCAGATTCCTTCAATTGAAGATTTCTCTCCTAAATATCTTGAATAATTGCAGCAAGACACCATCCTTGATAGGAAAACAAGAACTTCAAAAATGAGGGAATGTGGATTACCTTCATGTGGGTCTCAAAGGGAACAATCCAAGAAAATCCAAATGGATTGAGATTGGGAGAGTGAGGGAACAATACCCTCATATGTTTGTTGATTGAAAATGATCTTTTGGAGGTCCAAAATATTCAAATGGGGAGGAATGATCTAGGGTATTAGTAAAGTTCTTAGAATTCAAAGTGTTCAAAAGTGCTCAAAGTCAGTTCCAAACTAAAAATCTCGTCGCCCTGAATCCAACGTAACTCGAATCACTCAAAATCGATATCGTATGCTCCCGATACCATGTTTCGACTGTTTTCCTAAATAGTTAAAAATTTGTAGGTTGCTCAAGTACATTGATTGGGCAGTCCATATGTTGACTGGGAAGGGTGACTGGATAGGGTGATTTCGTTTTCAGGACCAATGGTTTTTCGCCAAGTTTCCTCCTTATGATTCGTCGGAAATCAGTGTAATTTGATTAGTCAGTTAGTGTTTGACATTATCCAATGGTGGAGAGCTATGTGGGCTAATGGGTTTTTGCCACATAACCTCCTCACTGTTTAATAAAATTTTTCTATATCGGTTGAACATACCTCTATGTGAATCAAGCATAGAACCTGCAGGGTGGAAACACAACATTCTACTTCCATTGAACCCATGTTACTTAACATCTGTAGTGGCCTTATTTAATGTAAAGATTAATTGTTTTCACATTGGGGGACAGGGTCGGGGTTAACCCCTAGCCACCATTCCATCCATGCCCACGAGAACAAAGAGCATGGTACCCCAGGGCACAGGGTTAACCCCATCCCCAATACCACGATTAAGCCAAAATTATCACAGTTTCAACATAGAGGGAATTAAGAGGCAGTTACGAAGACCTTACCACGATGCTACCACAGTTACAACTTGGATAGAACCCAACGGTAACATGATCTCACCACATAAAAATTGTGGTTTGGACTTGGGTTCCATTGGCATGAAAATTGAAACCTAACCACAGTCACTGGCAACCAAACCATAGTTGCATAGAAGTTAAATAATTGGCATGAAGGTTTCAACTGCTCGTATCGAACGACAAGGTTTGTGCCACGTTGTTCCATCGTGTCCGGTCATGGGAGGTCATTGGGAATTTAAACTATGTGACAAAATGCACCCAATTCAACATGAATCTTGCCAGCGTGGGGTGAATTTGTCACTCAACGGTGCCAAAAATGGTAGAAATTTTAGGATGGTTTGCAGGTGGGTGTAGCTTGTAGATTAGTTAGCAGCAAAAATTCACCAGAGCATGACTTATTCATTTTTTGACCAAATTGAGTGTATAAAGAGCCTAGCTAGGGGTTTTTTACTATTATAGAGCTATTGGAGACATTAGTTTTTCATTCTAAGCAATAAAAATCCATGTAACACATATTTTAGCACATAATGAAAGATTCCCAATATTGGAAGTTGGACCAAGAGATGTAGCCAAGGAGGGGAGAACTCCATCATTTTGTTGTCTTGTGTTTCTGTTTATGGTATTATTGTCTCTGTTTTATGCTGCAAAACTGATTTTAAAAATTTAATGTATGTGTTAATGCAACTTTCCTAATTGCATAAAAGACATAAAATTTAACTTTCAACTTACATGAAACCTTCAAGTTTTTTAATGAAGATCATTATTTTAAGTTAGAAACATTGTTCAAGGTCCAAGGACTAAATTTTAATATTTGAATGATAGGTATAATTATAAACCAGCCTAGATCCATTTTAACTCCAGATCTATGAAGCACCGAGAGGGATCAGATCTTAACATGTAAACCTCTTTTCTTAGTGCAAAACTTGAACAAAGGTTTGCACCTTGAGAGATTTTATCCCTCTCGATGCTTGATAGATCCAGAGTTAAAATGGATCTAGGTTGGTTTCAGTCATGTGTGGCAAAGGAAAATCTATCAAAAATATCATTAATTCTATAAATAACATGTAAATATATAAAATATTAATATAATAATTTTAAATATGCTACATATGTATGAGATTGACTCGGTCATTTTAATTTTAAATTTTCTTAGTTACCTCAACTTGTTGAGATGATAAATATTTTTAATAAATTTAATGATGAAATAATAATTTTCAATGAAAAGTGACAATAATAGTGTTGAATGATAGAAAATGTTAATAATAATAATGTAGTCAATTACAAATAGCCTTCATTGTGATCAATCTCAAACTATTTTCTTCTACTATTATTATTGTCACCCTTGTTACTTTTGTCATATTTTCATATCGATTATATGAAAAGGACAATTGAAATCGTAAACCATCTAAATATTTACCTCGATTTTTTGTAGTAAACATCATACTTTTTCTCTCTTGCTCATTAATATTAATATTTGTAATTACTATAGCACAAAAATAAATGTACATTGTCAATATGTTTTTGTTCTTACACTGAAATCAATGCACAATGTTGACCAAACACTTTTAAATTAATGTACCATCATACATCCAATTACATCAAATCATAAATCAACATGTACACTGAAATGAATGCATCTAATCCAAGCAATCGAATAACATTAGAAAACAACTTATACTATGAAATAAATGCATCTAATGCAAGGAATCAAATAGGACTAGAAATCAACATCTACACTTAAATCAATGCATCTAGTGCAAGTAAGAAAATAGGATTACAAAACAAAATTTACACTGAAATCAATGCATTTAATGCAAGCAATAAAATAGGATTAGAACTCACCATCAACACTGAAAACAAATCAATTTAGCGGAATAAATCAAATAGCATTAGAAACAATCTACATTTAAATCAATGCATCTAGTGTAAGCAATTAAATATAATGAGAAATAAACATCTACATTGAAATAAATGCATCTAGTGCAAGCAATAAAATAGGATTAGAAATCACCGTCTACACTAAAATCAATGCATTTAGTGAAAGAAATCAAATAGGATTAGAAATAATGTACATTGAAATAAATTCATCTAGTGCAAGGAATCAAATATCATTAGAAATCAATAGCTACACTAAAATTAATGCATCTAGTGTATGAAATAAAATAGGATTAGAAATCACCATCTACACTCAAATCAACGCATATAGTGCAAAAAATATTATTCGCTCACTTCCCCCTGCATGTATATCTATATATCCCTCAATATCTCCTTTGTCTCTCTATCTCACCCCCGAAACACACACACTCTCTCACTCCATATCTATCAATCTCTTTGTCCCCTGCTCCATCTCTCGATCTTTCTCTTCTTCCCTCTCTTCGCCTTCCATCTATATATCTATCTTACCCTTCTCTCCTTATCCTACATTTATTTTATCTCCATTTCCTCATGATGTCCTCTCTCTCTCTCTCCCTATCTCTCTATCTCCTTAACACTCCCTCTGTCTCTCTCCACCTTTCTCTCTTTATGTCTTTGTTCTTACCTCCCTCTCTCTCCCCCTCCAACTACATCTCTCTTTCCCTCTCTATCTCCACTCTCTCACATCCTCTCTCTTCCTTCATCTCTCTCACTTTCTCTACCACCTTTCTCTCTCTCTCTCTTCACCATCCAACTATGTTAGTATATCCATCCCTCTCTACTTCTCTCTCCTTATTTCCCCCCTTCTCTCCATCCCTCCATCTTTGTCTCTTTATCTCACCCAAAAACATACACACTCTCTATCCATCACTGGACCCTTGTCACTCCCTTTCTCTCTCCACTTCTCACTCTCTATGTATTTCACCTTCCTTCCCTCTCCCCCCCACCAAATACATCTCTCTAACCCTCCCTATCTCCTCCTCTCTCTCAAGTCCTTTATATCTTCCTTCCTCTCTATCACTTTCTCTCCTACCTCCCTCTGTCTTCCCCCATCACTCTCCTCCTCTCACTCAATTCCTCTTTTTCATCCTTCCTCTCTATACCTTTCTATCCTACCTCCCTCTCTCTTCCCCCATCTCTCTCTCTCTCTCTCTCTCTCTCTCTCTCTCTCTCTCTCCAACTATGTTACTATATCCCTCTCTCTCTTATTCTCTCCCCCATTCTCTCATGTGTCCTTCCTTGTCTCTTTATCTCACCCCTAAACATACACACTCTCTCTCCATCTCTCCCTTGCCACTCCCTCTCTCTCTCTCTCTCTCTCCACTTCTCACTCTCTATGTATTTCTTATTTTCTCCCTCCTCCCCCCTCCAAATCCATATCTCTATCTCTTCCTCTCTCCTCCTCTCTCTCAAGTCCTCTCTCTCATCCTTACTCTCTCTCTCTTTCTCTACTACCTCCCTCTCTCTTCCCCCATCTCTCTCTCTTCCCTCCAATCCTCTCACCTCCCTATCTCCTTCTCTCTCTCCACCCTCCATATTAGTGTCCTCCTTCCCCTCTCTCACCCTTATCTACCTCTCTAACTCTTCTCCCCCCCCCCCCCCCTCTCTCTCTCTCTCTTCATTCCTCCTATCCCCTCTCCTTCAGTTTATCTCCATGCCTCCACTTTCACTTACACTATCTCTCCACCCATATCACTCTATGATATAGTTGTTCCCTCCCATATATATATATATATAAAGTTAATATATATCATGATATATTAATATATATTATAATATAACAGATTTAATATTGTGTTATTTCAAAGTTATTAAATTTAATAATGTTAATATTATAATATATTAATATGAATATTCAATTTAATAATAATACTAATATTAATATTAGGGTTAATAATGTTTTTTTTCCATGGTATTCATAATAAATTGGCCCATAGGGTTCACCTAAATAAAACCTCTTTTTTGAGTGTTCCTAAATATAAAGAGGATTATGGAGTAAATATAAGAAGAGGATATATATATATATATATATATATATATATATATATATATATATATATATCGTACCTCTTTTATTTGCCATGGTATTTGGCCCATAGGCTTGGTATATAATTAAATGTTGATTTCTAATCATATTTGATATATATATATATATATATATATATATATATATATATATATATATTTTATTTATTTATTTTTATTTTTTTTCTTAGTAAAGCTAACTCTATTATATCATATTTAACAAAAAGTTACAGGGCCGGTCCTGAGTAATGGAAAATTCCATTCTAGAGGGATAATTTTGGAGTTTTTTGCCAAGAGCTAGACTGCCCCAAGAGGGGAAACCGATCCTTAGAGAGTTTTCAAAAAAGAGCAGAAAAAGCAAAGTATAGCTTTCCTAGACTTGAACGTGCTGAAAAGAGCTGAGATGGAAATTCTAAGGAGGACCTTGATGCTTGTTGTTGGGGGAAGGAGCTTCTTCCATGATTCTGCAAAAATAGCCAAAATCCATAGTGTCGAAGCTCAACATGTTTGCGACAGGAGAAGAGTGTGGTGAGGCTAGGAGACCAAGATGCTCCAACGGGGTGTCCATCTGTAGTTCATGCCACAGAGTGGCTTCACACACCTGGGGGAGGTCTGAAATACCATCATGCTTCTGCTCCTGGATTTCTTCAATGTCCGGGTCCGAGCTGCCATCACTGGAGTCACCACTGCTACTGGAAGCGGGATGCACAGGAAGTGATTTCATCTTTCACGGGATGAACGCCAGCTCCTGGGAGATGGTGGATTTTCCAGCTCGTTTCTTGCTGCGAGAGGTGGAAGGGAGGAGGGAAGGGGCAAGAAACTTTAGGGAGAGCTGCACATTCAGGATGACAGGAGGGAGTTGTCAAGCACATTCCAGGCTAAGGAGGAAGGGTTCAAATCGCGGTCGAGGGAGAGAGACAGATGCAGGTGAGAGGGAAGGCCCCGCCCCCTATTCTTCGACACCTCATTTTGTGACGACGGGGCATAATGGTGGCAAAGGGAGAAGCTCTGGATAGGAGGGGGGCGAAAACAAAATTAGGGGAGAAGCTGCAGCTATCATGAACAGAGGAGGGGTTAAGCTGAAGCTCCTGAGACAGGGCAACAAAAATGATGAGGAACTCAGCAAGCAAACTGTCCAACTCCAATGCGGAGGGAGAAGCTGGCGTGGTGAAGTTAATAGTCATGGTGTGAATTAATGCATGGGCTCCCTGGTACGACACCTCAAGGGTGGTGAAGGAGGGTTTAACGACAGTCTCATGCTAGCAGTTAACGCTGCAGGAATCCCAATGGAGGATCACATTGGTGCACTGTGTGTCTATCCACATGGCCACCCCATGTCTTCTAACAAACACCTGCATCCAGGGTATAATTTTATTTATTTACCATTCTTCTTTATACCTGTTTTATATTTATTTATTTACCATACCTATGGTTTATTTATGTTTTTATTTATTTCCCATACCTTTTTTTGAGTGTTCCTAAATATATTGATTAAAATTGAGCCGACGTTAAAAATATTTTCCTCTACCCTCTACTCGGCTAACTCCTACACATCCACCCTATACTAGGTTGTTTTAATTATATTTATATTTTTTTATCATACATATTTTATTTACCATGGTATTTTGCCCATAGGCTTGGTATATAATTAGATGTTGATTTCTAATCATATTTGATATATTTTTATTGATTTACCATATGCCTTTTATAAATATAGTATTTGGACCATAGGCATGACGTAAATAAATAATTTTTTATGAGTTTTCATAAATATAAAAAGGTTTATATAGTAAATATAAAAAAAAATTATTTATTTACCATACCTCTATTTTATTTACATTTTTAAATCATTTTTTATGAGTTTTCATAAATATAAAAAGGTTTATGGAGTAAATATAAATATAAGTTTTATTTATTTACCATACCTCTATTTTATTTACATTTTTATTTATTTACCATAGCTCCCGACTAAGTGTAAGAAGAGGTTTTAGTTATTTACCATACCTCCAATTTATTTATATTTTTATATATAAAGAGGTTTTAGTTTATTTTTATTTTTATTTGTTTATGATACCTCTTTTTTAGTGTTCCTAAATATAAATTCAAGTTAAAGGGAAGGGATAATTATTACAAATATATTGATTATAATTGATGCCACATTAAAATTGTTTATATACAATACCACATTACTCTAATGCCTAGACATACACCCTATATTGGGTTTTAGAACACCTCTTGGCCTAATAAAACTTTATTTTTTAAAAATATTATCGGGACCAACAGTGAATAGTCTAGCTTTTTTTTTGGTTAGTAACCATTTAAGTTGTTTGATTCCAAAATAGTGGACCATTAAAGGTGACAGCTGTCACATTTATAACTTTCATGATTCCCTATGATTCCAACTAGAGGAATTATCACCACCAAATATAGACTATAACTAGAGATAAATGTTATGCCAGGTGGGGGAAGGGGCACTGTTATAACTTTCATGATTCCCTATGATTCCAACTAGAGGAATGATCACCACCAAATAGAGAGTGTAACTAGAGATAAATGTGATGCCAGGTGTGAGAAGAGGCAGCATAAAATGAGAGAAACACAACATTGGGGGACAAGAAAGAGATATACTTATAAAAATCCTACATACAAAGAATGAAAAATGATAGGCAATGAAAAATTAAGATGTTGCTAGAGTTTCTGTGGTGGATGAGAAAAAATATCATGAAATGATGATAAGCTACTAATAGTAGGGAAGACTAAATCCTGTGGGGAATTGTTGTGGTTGTAATTCTTTTGATGGGAGGAACATGCTAGTTTTTACTATTTTACAACTTTTTAGACAAATAGAAATATTAGTATAGTTTTTTTTAATCACAAACATTTGATTTTGAAGCACCTATTATCTATTTATATTTAGCATGTGGGTGTTTTTACCAAGAATGAAACATGAATAGAGTAATTAGTCAATAGAAAAAGGAAATGTAACTATCATGTAGTGCTCTAATATAATAATTCTCATTAGTGCTTGCAACATTTCACATTATGTAAATCATGGATACATGTATCTTCCACAGTAAGCAATTATAATTTATAATTTATAATATATATATATATATATATATATATATATATATATGAGGGAAGTATTTTTTGTTGAAATAGGGAGGTCCTAAAATGTTTAGGAGATAGCTAAATACAATATTGGTTGAGAATCATATTGAAGTATCTATAGAGTTGAAAGTTATAAAGGTTAAATATGCACACATAGAGTAACATAATATAAAAAAAAGATTGGACAACGTGTAATAATTATATATAAATTATGGAATAAGGAACCCTAGTCACACAACAATGAGTATAAAGTATTTTAAAATATGAATAATTCCTAAACGTGTCTTCCTCAGCATATTCTAGAGCAAACTTAACAAAAAAATTTCGACATACAAAATACTAAGTTCAAATATTGAATCCTTAAGCTAACAAAATAACTCAATGCCAAGTATGCTAAAGCATATACATGAATCCATACGAAAGAAACCATGTCCGTCACGAGTTTGCCTTAATCTATGTATCATTTAAAGAGTTGTGGAAAAAAATAAGTGTTAAGGAGGTTCATACATGGTAAAGAAAAATAAAATTACTATGTTGAGAAACTCCGAGCTGGGGTTGTTAGGTAAAAAATACCAATGAAAGGAATTTCATTAGCCCCCTTACCATCACATTTATATCCATAAAATAAAAGGTTCTTGAACTGAGAATATCGTAATGAAATTTACTAGTAGTTAGTCCTGAATGACCTATTGGAAGCATATGGGTAGTCAAGAATCTGAGAAGACATTCAAGGTTATAATATTTTAAACCAAGAAAGAGGGGATTTACAAATATTAAATGTTTCCTCTATAATATGCATTCACCAAAACCAAAATTTATTTACAGACACAATACATTAGGGTTTTGAGACCCAAGTACCAACATAATCATAACCAAGTGCAAGGGCCTATAATACACGTTAATAGCTACAATGGAGATATTCTTCCAAAAAAATAATATACCATAATGCTAAGAAATAATATGAAGACCCGAAACCCTTGTATTGAGAAATAAATAATATTAAAAAAAGAGAGCTAGTCTAATACATAGTGAGAATTTCTTCTTCCGTGGCAAGATTTGACGTGGAGCGGACAAGGGTTTTCATCAATAGATGATGTATTTAATTTAAACCTTAAGAGGAATTCAAAGAAGAAACTCATGTGTCACCTATAATTAAAATCTAAGAGGATATCTCATAAGGACAACCCTCTTACAAAATAAAAGAGGAATGCAACAATTAAATCATACATTAATTTCAAGCTACATTAAAGAAATTTTGAGGTAAAAAATGGGCCTAAAAAAATGTACAACCAAAATAAAATTTATAAGAAATGATAGGATTCAATATGGTTATGTCAACAATGGGGGATGATTCACCATTTTTCGAGTGAAAAATAAAAATATCAAAAAATAAATATTAAAAAATAAAAAAAACTACTTTTTTCACTTGTATTTTCATCTTATCTCCCAACAATTTTACTCAAATTTCGAGTGGGAGCACTCACTGGATGCGAAATATAATTAATGATATAGGTATTTCACATGTTACATAATTTCGATGGACCTTGCTACACGAAAAACTAGAAATACATGAATAATATGATTTCAATTGAGTTTTTTCATGTATTTATATATTTTTTTCTACAACAGGCTCCATCAAATGTAGGCAACATGGGTACCCTTTGGAAGCATAGTTAAATTATTCATCTAACGACTGCTCCCATTTGAAATTTGAGTAAAACCATAAGGAGATAAGTTGAAAATATGAGTTCAAAAAGTAGTTTTTTCTTTTTTCCTCTAAAATTTTGTGATGTAATCTAATATTTTTGTCTTATTTCCACTATTAATTTACAATATTCCTTAGGAGGCCTATTTTATACCTAAAAATTTCTCTAATGAGTGTTAAAGAAACTTTTGCTAACGGCTGATAGGATGGCATTTTTGAAATGTTTCTTGAAGAACCTATAAAACCCCTAAAGAAATTGTTAGTTAGAGTTTCTTTTCCATGAAACTGAAGGTAATGACAATTTAAAGTTCAAATATTGTAAATTATTGATAGTATAAACATAAGAATAATTTTGAATGATTTATTACCTGACACTTGAAGATTGAAGAGATGCCACAGGGTGGAATAAAAATAAAAATCAGTGTGTAAAAAAAATTCCATCAATAAGCAAATATGTATAACTACAAATATTAAACCCTAATTCATTGTTGATAAGCTCTCTATCTCTAGAGAATGAGCACAATGTCAAATGAAACGTCTGAAAGGGTGGTCTATCCAAATGATTTAGAGCATTGATCCATCAACATCATTTAAATGCCTTAGACCATTTGAGTCATCCATTCATGACCCCATCAAATGGATGGGTTAGGATGACGAATTTTCATTCACAACATTTAACATAGGACCCACACACATGAATTCTATGTGTGACTTCGAGAAGCGGTCGAAAATGGCATGAGTATATCAAAGTATGTAGACTATGGGGGAAGTTCACATGTCTTATGATTTGAGGGATTGGCATTTGGTATCAGGCATAAGCATGGCATGGTGAAATAAGAAAAAAAAATTAACCATTCCTCAAAATAAATCATACCACATCATGATGGAGGTATTGTTGATAGTCAATGTTGCTTAAGTGTTGTCGAACCAAAGGTAAGAGCTTGAGTTTATTTCCTTTTCTAAGATATACATATATATACATATAATAAGCACAACGTATAATAACTATATATAAATTATGGGATAAGGAACCTTAGTCACATAACAATGAATATAGAGTATTTTAAAATATGAATAATTCCAAAACGTGTCTTCATGGGCATAATCTAGAGCCAAATTAACACAAATTGTTCGACATACAAAAATACTGAGTTCAAATATTGAATCCTTAAGCTAACAAAATAATTCAATGCCAAGTATGCTAAAACATATACAGGAATCCATATAGAAGCAACCATGTCCATCATGATTTGGCCTTAATCTCCTTATCATGTGAAGAGTTGTGTGAAAAAATAAGTGTTGAGGTTCATACATGGTAAAGAAAAATAAAATTACTATGTTGAGAAACTCCGAGCTGGGGTTGTTAGGTAAAAATACCAATAAAAGTAATTTTGTTAGCCCCCTTACCATCACATTTATAGCCATAAAATAAAGGGTTCTTGAACTGAGAATCTCGCAATGAAACTTACTAGTAGTTAGTCCTGAATGACCTATTGAAAGCATATCGGTAGTCAAGAATCTGAGAAGACATTCAAGGTTATAATATTTTAAACCAAGAAAGAGGGGATTTACCAATATTAAACCTTTCCTCTATAATATGCATTCACCAAAACCAAAATTTCTTTACTGACACAATACATTAGGGTTTTGAGACCCAAGTACCAACATAATCATAAACGAGTGCAAGGGTCTATAATACACGTTAATAGCTACAGTGGAGATATTATTCCAAAAAAAAAATATACCATAATGCTGAGAAATAATATGAAGACCCAAAACACTTGTATTGAGAAATAAATAATATTAAAAAAAGGAGAGGTGGTCTAATACATATTGAGAATTTCTTCTTCCGTCGCAAGCTTTGACGTGGAGCGGACAAGGGTTTTCTTCGATAGATGATGTATTTAATTGAAACCTTAAGAGGAATTCAAATAAGAAACCCATGTGTCACCTATAATTAAAATCTAAGAGGATATCTCATAAGGACAACCCTCGTATAAAATAAAAGAGGAATGCAACAATTAAATCATACATCAATTTCAAGCTACATTAAAGAAATTTTGAGGTAAAAAATGGGCCTAAAAAAATGCACAACCAAAATAAAATTTATAAGAACTGATAGGATTCAATATGGTTATGTCAACAATGGGCTATGATTCACCATTTTTCAAGTGAAAAATAAAAATATCAAAAAAAAAATATTAAAGAATAAAAAAACTACTTTTTCCACTAGTATTTTCAGCTTATCTCCTAACAATTTTACTCAAATTTCGAGTGGTAGCACTCATTGGATCCGAAATATAATTAATGATATAGGTATTTCACATGTTGCATACTTTTGATGGACCCTGCTACATGAAAAACTAGAAATACATGAATAATATGATTGCAATTGAGTTTTTTCATGTATTTATATTTTTTTTCTATAGCCGGGTCCATCAAATGTAGGCAACATGGGTACACTTTGGAAGCATAATTAAATTATTCATCCAATGCCTACTCCCATTTGAAATTTGAGTAAAACCATAAGGAGATAAGTTGAAAATATGAGTTCAAAAAGTAGTTTTTTCATTTTTCCTCTAAATTTTGTGATGTAATCTAATATTTTTTTGTTATTTCCACTATTAATTTACAATATTCCTTAGGAGGCCTATTTTATACCTGAAAATTTCTCTAATGAGTGTTAAGGAAACTTTTGGTAATGGCTGATAGGATGGCATTTTTGAAATGTTTCGTGAAGAACCTACAAAACCCCTAAAGAAATTGTTAGTTAGAGTTTCTTTTCCATGCAACTGAAGGTAATGACAATTTCAAGTTCAAATATTGTAAATTATTGATAGTATAAACATAAGAATGATTTGAATGATTTATTACCTGACACTTGAAGCTTGAAGAGATGCCACGGGGTGGAATAAAAATAAAAATCAGTGTGTAAACAAAATTCCATCAATAAACAAATACGTATAACTGCAGATATTAAACCCTAATTCATTGTTGATAAGTTCTCTATCTCTAGAGAATGAGCACAATGTCAAATGAAATGTCTAAAAGGGTGGTCTATCCAAATGATTTAGAGCATTGAGCCATAAAAATCATTTAAATGCCTTAGACCATTTGATTCATCCATTCATGAACCCATCAAATGGATGGGTTAGGATGACTAATTTTCATTCACAATATTTAACATGGGACCGACACACATTAATTCTATGTGTGACTTTTAGAAGGGCTCGAAAATGGCATGACTATATCAAAGTATGTAGAATATGGGGGAAGTTCACATGTCTTATGATTTGAGGGATTGAAATTTGGTATGAGGCATAAGCATGGCATGGTGAAATAAGAAAAAAATATAACCATTTCTCAAAATAAATCATACCACATCATGATGGAGGTATTGGGGATAGTCAATGTTGTTTAAGTGTTGTCGAACCAAAGGTAAGAGCTTGAGTTTATTTCCTTTTCTAATATATATATATATATATATATATATATATATATATATATATATATATATATATATATATACTCCTTTAAAAAAATGAATCATGATAGCAAGAGTGCTTCTACATCCATTTTATCAATCAAAATCACCCTTAGGAACATACACATGGGAATATTGATTCTATATGAACTTGGAAGAATTTTTTAACTGATGAAAATCATGGATATATCAAAAAGTATTAGAAATAATGCTAAATAGATAAATATCTAATAAAAATAGTAGATAAATATGTTTAGTAATATAATAACCTTTGTTGAGGAACAAACCTCCCTACAATTACCAATGATAACTCCAATTTTGAATTAAGAACACATGAAAAAATTATTTTTAGTGTGTAAATTGGAGGTACAATCGATGTGGTATCAAAACACTATGTTACAACATTGTCACCTATGAGCCAAATAATGGCTAGAATTTAACATATTAAATGTCTTGTCTTACATAGCAAGGAACAAAGTAAAGAATAGTCACAACAAAAAAATCTTCAAGACCTCCCAATGGAGAGGAAATTTGGGTACAATTTGGGTAGTGAGATAACATCACATTTGGTAAAGTTGTTAGAGATTGTGAGAGGTTTGAAAGAAAAACTAGTAATAAATGGAGTATATAATGAAAAAAATTTAAATGTTAGTTCTAATAAGGAAAGTCTCAAAAAAATTATATCTAAAAAAAAAATAGAAAACATAAGAGAAAACATCAAATAAAGGAGACAAAGTGGAATACCACAAAATGAAGGATCAGAATATTATAGATGAGACTGATTATCTCAAACCTAAAAACAAAAATAAATTAGTCGAAGAGGGAACTATAAATTCAAATAAATTTCCACTAATAGCACCTAATCAAGTGAAGAATCCAAAATTAGGACTACATGAAGAATTTAAGAAGATTAGGCATTCGGTATTTGATAGTGAATTGAAGAAGGTAGCTGAAGCATCATTGTTAAACATGAATAAATACTTTATGGTATATTAATATATAAGTAATATGAAATTCATATCTCCCACTTACGAGCTACAAGGTAAGGAATCCTTGTGGTAGGATGAAATTAGGACTATAAATAATATCTAATATAAGAGTGTAGGTTGAGATGATTTTCAAAATAATTTCAAAGGAAAATATCTGATAGAAAGATATTATGATGATAGATATAAAGAATTAAATTAACTAAACCTTGGTCAGATGTCCATGGATAAATTAATCACTAAATTCACCCATATCCTACAATATGTGCCATACATGCACGAGGAGAAATAAAAATTCAATGATTCATCAATTTTTTGCCCGTTTCCTTCAAAAATTAGATTGAGTATGAGAACCCCAAGACAATGAATCACACTATCCAAAAGGATATAATATGTTACCAATGAGAAAAAAATGAAATGGTAACATAAAAATTTGGAAAATAAGAAAGAAGATAACTTCATGCAAGGGAATAGAGGGTTCAAATCCTCTTCCTTTAATAATTCTATCAAAAATCCTCAAAATAGAAATTTCAAGGGAATAATAATGAGAAAAAGACTTAGTCACAAACAAGAACCACAAAGGTTGATCTCAATGTTAAAATATACAATGAGGAGGAAATAGAAACCTTGAAGTGTTGGGGCTATGGGCAGCCTCATCAAAATTTAAATTTCTCATATATTGTTAAGTCTAATCAATCATTACACAATGTACTAGAAGCTTCCATCGTAAATGATGTGGATAGGAGTATTCCCAAAATTATTGCAGCCTTGGACGATTGAAAAGATAAACATCAATCCACTATGATGGAAATAGAAAGTAATTTTCCAAACCAAGTTGTGTCAATTCTAATAAACATGCGAGATATTTTAAGTTACGTTAGTCCAAAAATAGTGGAAAAGTGCAAGTTGAAAATGGAAAAACACAAAAGCTCTTGCTTGTTATAGCTAGAAGCTGGTATTACAAGGAATATTAGCAATTTGGTTAGGGATTGTGTTATCATTTTGAATTGGACGAAAAAATAAATGAAATTGAATATCCCCCCTCTAGGATGATATGATGTGTTAGTGGATATGGATTTCCTGGAAAAGCATGGATCAGTTATTAACCACTTGGAAAATTTTGTTACTTGTACAAATTATGAGGGAGTAGTAAAATCATTAAAGGAAAACCTAGATCACTCTCAATAAGAGAGATATCAACCTTGCAATTAAAAATATCTGTAATGAATGGGTGTAGATTATTTCTAATACAAGTGCAAAATTTGACATAGGAAAACAAAGAAATTACTTTGGATGGGTTTGTAGTTGTGCAATAATTCAATGATGTTTTCTCGGATGAAATTCCTAGGTTGTCACCAAAAATAGACATTGATTTCACCATTGAGTTGGTATTTGAGGAAACACAATTGTCAATGGAACCTTATACAATGAGTGTTCTAGATTTGAGTGGGTTAAATATGAAACTTTAAGAACTGTTGGACAACTTATATATAAGACCAATTGTCTCACCATGGAGAGAACCGATACTTTTTCTAAGGAAGAAGGATGTTAATTTTAGGTTATATATTAATTATAGATAGTTGAAAAAGTTGAAAATAAAAAATAAATTCTTGTTACTTAGTATTGATGATATGCTTGATCGGGTAAGGGAAGAAACAATCTTCTCTAAATAGACTTGATATTTGGTTACTGCAAAATCAGGATTAAAGACGCGGATATTCATAAAAATACTTTTAAAATAACATATGGCCATTATGAGTTTGTTGTATTAGACTCACAAAGGCCCTAGCCACATTTATGTGTATAATGAATAGTTTATTCATCAAGTACTTACCTAGAATTGTATTTATCTTCATTGGTGATATGCTAGTTTATTTCAAGATACCAGAAGAGAATGAAGCACACTTAAAAATAGTACTACAAAAACTAAGAGATTATCAATTATATGAAAAAATTAGTGAATGCGAGTTTTATCAAGGTCAGATTCAGTATTTTGGGCATGTAATATTCAACCAGAGAACCTTGGTAGACCCTAAAAATGTCAAATAAATTCTCAGTTTTCTTGTTCTTAGAGATCTAGCTAATGTCAAATCCTTTATGGGAATTACATGTTGCTACAGTAGGTTTATTGGAGGTTTCACAAATATGGCCTACCTTAGAACATCATCATAGAAGAAGGGAGCCAATTATAAATATGGACCCAAAAGTGCTAAGAAATCTTTGATTGGTTGAATTAATTTTTAACTGTAGCTCCCACACTTAAGATTGTTGATCCCAATAAATATTATACATTGTGTACATATACTATTTTCAAAATATTAGGTGGATTTTTAACGCAAGATAACCATGTTATAGCTAATGAATCCAGGAAGCCAAAGGAGCATCTAAATAATTATGTTGTGTATGACCTAGATTTAGTTGCAGCAATTGAAGCTTTAAAAATGTGGTTGTATTACATTTTTGGCAAGAAATTGACATTATTAATTGATCATATCAATCTCAAATATTTCTTTAGTTGGTCAAATTTAAATGCAAGGTAAGTAAAGATGATGGCCTTGCCTAATGAATTTTATTTTGAAATCAATCACATCAAGGGAAAACAAAACAAAATTATAGATGCACTAAGTATAATTTTAAATTAATTATGTGGGATATCTTCTAGTAGTGCTAAAACAAACCTTAATGAAAATATCAGGCCTACAGTCTTAGAAGATCGAGAATATAAAAAAAAAAAAATCAAATGGAATTACCCCAATAGAAGGATCATATTTTTCTTTGAATAGTGATTTGTTTGTTAACATCGAAAAGAAAAATTTACATCCCAAGTGTGTGTATAATTAAGTAATTGATCCTATATGACCATTATAGGAAGGATTTTTTTGCTCATCCAAGCTATCAAAAACGTATCATAACACTTAGAAAAACATTTTATTTCCTAGGGATGAAATCAAAAGTTGTTGAATATTTATAAAAAAATGTATGGAGTGTCATAAATTTAAGGTGGAACACCAGCATCTTGTTGGGTTATTAAATTCCTCAGCCATTCTCAATTGGAAATGGAAAACTATATCCTAGATTATAGTACATTATTATTATTGGGATCCTAATATTGTTTTATGGATTCAATCCATTCTTTACATATATTGTCAACCTGGGGTTCTTCTAGTTATTTTAAGGTTATCATGCAAGGTCTATGCATGCTACAGGTTCCCTACCCATCATTGATCAATTATGAAATCCAAATTCATTGGCCAAAAAGAGTTCTAATAAATTTAGTAGAAATTAACGATCGAATAAAAACAATCTTAAATAACATGAATTATAAGTAACAACAATGGAAATAAACAACAATCACAGTAATAATCATTTTGAATAAGAAAAAGGATGAATGTGAAAATAGAATTCCTCAATGGAGTTATTGAGGAGGAGATGTACATTGAGCAACCGACAGGTTTTTAGACTTTTGATCGAGAGTCACATGTGTACAGATTCAAGCAAGCATTGTATGGTCTCAAGCATAAACCATTTGCATGGTACAACAGGATTGACAACTATCTCACTAGGTTGGGCTTCACCAAAAGTGAAGTAGATGAAAACCTTTATCACATCTTTGCTGAAGGTAAATTTTTTATTATTGTCTTATATGTTTATGATTTGATTTTAACCGGTAATGACAAGTTGATCAAATATTGCAAGGACATTGCAATAGAATTTGAAATGAAGGACATGGGACTCATGAACTACTTACTCAGTTTGGAAGTATGACAACGAGATGGGGAAATGTTTCTCTCTGAAGGAAAATATGAAAATTAGATATTGAAGAAGTTTTTCATGGAGATTAAAAACCCATGGAGACTCCTCTAGCAACCATCTCGAGGAAAGAGAATGTCACTTCAGGTGAGGAAGTGGAGGCTACCATTTATCGACAACTTATGGGTTTACTATGTATCTTATGAACACATGCCTAGATATGTGTTATGTATTCAACCTGATGAGACAAGCTATGGTTAGGCCAACCCAAATTATTTTGGAAGTCATATAAGTATCTTCTAGGGTACCTCAAAGGCACCACCTAGTTTGGACTATGGTACAGACAGACATAGAGAGTGAAGCTATGTGGCTTCACACATGTAGATTGGGCGAGGATTCCATCAAAATGAAAGAGTGCGTCAAAGGAATTTTCAATGTTGGTTTTGTAGTTATTTTCTAGTACAACATGAAACAAAGATCTATGGCACTCAGCTCAA
This sequence comes from Pinus albicaulis, assembly GCA_034641835.2. Lineage (NCBI taxonomy): Eukaryota > Viridiplantae > Streptophyta > Pinopsida > Pinales > Pinaceae > Pinus > Pinus albicaulis. The sequence goes on along the minus strand of CM076581.1, from coordinate 317,200,129 downwards.
CAGAAGTAGAATACTTGGCTTCTAGTCAAGTAGCATGTGAGCCGATTAGGATGATAACGATTATTGTGGGACTGTTTGGGTATTTGATGGATCCTACTATGATCTACTATGATAATTAGAGTCACATCAAAATATCTGAAAATCATTTATTTCATGACTAATTGAGGCATATAGATATTTGGTATCACAATCTATGGGATTGTGTGCAGAGGCAGATAATGTTGTTGGAATACATTTCTACAGAGGAACAAGATGCATATATTTTGAGAAATGCTTTTTCAAGAGTAAAATTTGAGTTCCATAGAGGCATGATTGGAGTGATAAATAATCCCTTTCTTGTTGAGAGGGAGTGTTGAAAAATATGGCAAGAAATTCCAAGTTTGACTTTTCCTTGTTCAAACTAGAGAAAAATTGAATTTATATTTCAGCAGAAATCTTATAGGAAGTTAATTGAGGTGAATTGACACTTGTAACTTAGTTAAATCAGTTAATTCAATTTGTGGAAGCCTGAGTCCAATTCAGTATGATTGATTTCTAATTTGCAGTAATCTATTTCAGTTAAGTTAAGTTATTGCTAGTTAAACTAGTTCTATATGTTAGGGAAATTAGTGGAAGATCAAGTTGTGTAGTGTGACTTGAGTCACACATAGTGATAATTCAGTTAATTGATCAATAAACCCAAAATAATTGATGCATGCAAAGAAATCAAGCTACCCAGTTGAGATAGAGATTCAACAGAAGTGTAATATCAATTGTAGACTATTCAAAGTTGTACACGTGGTGCATGCAATCAGAGCAACAACCTAAAGGAATTGCAAAATATAATTTAGGTAATTTCCTAATCAATAGGGGCCTAATTCCTCAACTAAGAACACAAGGAAATAGGTTCTTGGAGCCTTTGAAAATTTTCTAAGTGTTGTCGAGAGTTAGTAAGTCAGGCAGAGGGATAGACTATACACTTGCATGTTGTGCTTAGGCTTGAGCAAGAATATGTATTAATCTATATTCTTTTATTAATGGAATATATATAGGAAGTGGTTTTTCGCAATTTCTTTCCCCTACATAAATCTTTTTGTATGTGTGATGTTTCCTTTTGCATGTCTATGATTTGTGTTCTAGATCGTGAATTGAATTATGAAGATGAGTAGAGTACCTTTGAGTCTTATGATTTAGTAAATTGCATGAGAAATTTCAAATGTACACATAATTTCTACAATAAAACCATTATAATGAGAAGATTTGATTTGTTACAAATGTATGAATATATGATTGACATACTGAAATCAAAATTTAATAATATTAAATTGGATGTTGAATTGAGATGTTTGATCTCATGCATAAATTAATAGAATAACAATTAATGTGTGTATTAATGGCATGAAATATGTGGATGTATGACACATGCATAAAAATATGTAGATGGGTTGGTGTATGATTGAAGACATTGTTCGAATGCATAAATTGGATACATAGAGTAAGTGCCAATTTTAAATACTCATTCAGATTTATATGTAAGAAGATGAAAAGACAAAGTTGTGACTAACTTATGAGATTGAGAAAGTTTCAGGGGTTGTTGAGTATTGCAACATCAAATACGCTAAGGTACTGAGATGAACTCATGGAAATTCTATTAAGGGTTTAGAATTATGAATGATGAAGAAGATGATCACGGATGTAGGTCAAGAAAATCATATATGTAGCCAGTTGGACTCCTTGAAATGATTTCAACTAAGAAAGAATATTGATAGTAGCCAAGTAGGTAGGGAAACTCGCTAGGAACTATTTTTAGTTGAATTTATTATATTTTATTTATTCAATTCAATGCATGTCTTCTATGAATGTTTATGAAGGGGTATGGTTAAGGCGGAAGGGGGTTGAGGCCGGTCAACACATAAAGACATAGTAAAATATTAGTAATATGTGCATGCGCTAAGTTTCCATGTGTGAGGTATGGATGAAGTAAATGTAGGGTTGCATTATCTACATGAGTCCATGAGTATTGGCCAAAAATTTTCTAATATTAAGGCAAGTGATTCCCTCATAATGTTAAGTTTGTTGATAAGGAGCATGTAGTTGAAGGATTGGTTTTTCTTAGCCAATGTGGGATTGTTTGGAATTGTTGATATATGAAAACAAGTTTGTCATTAATACCTAGTAAGTTTTGACACAGGAAATAACGCTTTAGTGCGTAGAGATACATCCATGAATTGTTATGATATGATTTGGTAACACAACAGATATTATAAATCATGAAGGTACATATTCTTGCTAAGTTGAGTACATACATGATTTAATTCTTGGTGCTTGAGTTTGTGATTGAATATCATGAAAGGAAATAAATTCTAATATTCTTAAGGAATTTTTGCAAAAGTGGAAACTAATTACTCATGAATTTAGAGACAAGTATCTTAGTGGAGAAAGTGGTTACATAACTCTCAGTTTTTGGGTTGTTGGAATAAATGTTTGATTGCATTGTAAAATGCTTTGAATGATTGTAACACAAATCTATATTGTAATGATAGCTTTATTTCAATCTATTTGAGATCAATTGAAAGTGAGAGAATTACTATGTGTAAAATATTTTTGAATGGGATGCTCTAAATTTTGCAATCAAAAGTTTTTACCCATGAACACTGATCACTATTTACTTTGGGAAATTAAAATTTCTTATTGGAAGGAACTAAATGTTATGATATAAGTGTAATGATGAAGGAAAGAGGTTATGGTGAGATTGCAACCCTATGGCACGCCTTCATTACTTCATGGGTGTAAGTCATAAAAGGCACCTTGACTATAAAACTCCATGAACCATGCCAGAGGGAAACTTGAGCATAAGACTCTAAGAATAGTAGGGGATGAGGTTTTCGTAAGACTGAAAAGGTGAATAACTAATAGGAGAAGAAATTTTCCAATGCTCACTTGATAGTGGTACACAGGGTCTTGGGTAGACAATGATTCAATGCACTCTTAAGGCCCTCCTAGATATTAAGTCAAAAATTCAATTCCCCCATAGATATTAAGTCACTAATTCAATTGGCCACCCTATTCCCTATTCCAGCCCTAATCTTGATTCACCTATACCAAAATTAAAATGAAAGTATTAGTTTAAAACCTTACATCGTAAAAATTAGAAATTCAACACATTTTAAGAAACCATTCAATCTCTAGCTGCGCAAGAAAATTAATTATAACGCATATATGACATTATTTTGATGTAAGTGCTCTATGAAAAAATGTTGAAGCAAGAATTTTGATACACAAACTTCCCTAGATTAGGAAGCTTCGCTTGCCCATATCAGCCTACATCATGTTTGCCAGGAGCAATCCGATGTAATGTATTGTGATCAAATGTATTCAATCCATCCTCAATTTACACTTAAATATTAAAGCAAAAAATAATTAAAAACTGGTATTTTTATAACTTGAAAACGATTGAAGAAATTCTGGCTATATAAATTTTGAGATCAAAACTCAGATCGGGACACAGTTTCCACAATCTAAAGTTTTAGTTGGTATTAAACTAAATTCGGGACACAGTTTCCACAATCTGAAGTTTTAGTTGGCATTAAACTAAATAAAGATTACAAAACCTTTAGCTATCTAACCATAACCATATTTCTGCATCAGTTAGGAGAGTGGACTTTGGGAGCAAGGAGGACATCCAGAGTTTTCCCTTATTAGACATACAGTTATTCTAAAATTAAGCTAGATCGAATCATTCTTGTTTTATTTCCAGAGTGGCTCCCATAACTCCAGAGGATATACATCGTCCAGGACAGGCCCATCCATATAGGCGTTTTCACTCTCTTGAGGTGATGGGATGTACAAATTGGATTCTAAGACTTCATCATATCCATATATGATGGTTAGGAGGTTGGTATGTTGTTGAATAATGGTGGCTAGCTCATCTTGTGTGGAAGCCAATTGTAATTGCAGCTCTGACAATTTAGTCTGGAGATATTTTATTACTCCTACACAGCCATGTACAGGATCTCGGACTCTTTCCTTCGCTTCGTACACCATGCTTCTTACTGCATCATCTCTCTTCTCGGCCGGAAGACCCTGTAACACTGCAATACAATTCATCATCATGCCATCAAACCATCACACATAGCTTTTACAAATCTGAGAGTTTTATGATCATCTCAAATAGGTCAAATCATATGTAGATTTTAATTATTACACTCAAAACACATCTTGATGCTGTGAAGATCAACGTGGATGTACACATGTATCTGGTCCTTGAATTTCATTATTGTTTACATAACAGGTTTCAGAAACTTGTACCAGGAACACGATCGTTATTCAGTGTATGCAATATTCTATGCAAAATATTTGTTGAAAAAATTAGCATGGGTTTGCAAATTAACATATTTACAATAAGAGTTATGAAATGTAAAATAGTCATATGTGTGTGTGGATGAGGAAGTGTAAATTATGATACTACATTTAAAAAAAATGAAATTTAACATAAAATTTTATATGAAATAAATTTAAAACTAAAATAAATAAATAAAAAGAAATGTAAATTTTAATATGTATTTTTTAATTTTTATTAAAATAAATAAATAAATAAATAAAGAAGGACTAATGATATTAAACTAGGAAGAAATGATAAAGATAAATATGATCGAATAAAGACAAAAAAATTAAATTAGATTTATTTATCTTATATATCTTATTCAATTTAATTTGATTTCTTATATTCAGAGACATTCCATAATTTAGTATAAAATAGTCTTAAATAAATTAAAATTTATACTAAAAAGAATAAAAATAATTGAAAATAAAAAAAATAGAAAAATATATTTATGAGATTGAATACAAATAAATTAATGTTTCATGTACATAGCATTATTTTATATCAATCAAATTTGACTTGGCCAATTGTGTAGAATAGTTGTTATTCTTACTATGTGGCTTAATATATGGGTGGTTTATCTTTCCTACCGAGATTGATTGGCTTGGGCAATGGTGCAAAATAGTTTTTATCTTCACTATTTGGCTTAATATATGGGTGATTGTGTAGAATAGACGTTATCCTCCCTACCAAGATTAATAACAACAACAACTTTTTAATGATAAACAATCCAACTTAATTGATAGTAAAGGATTTATAATTTCCTTTTTTAAAATACTTTCTACATTTTTTTTAAGTGTGGTTCATACATCCATGGGAACACTATGTCGCTTAATACATGGGTGGTTGTGCCAAATAGATGTTATCCTCCCTATCCAGATTAATACCAACAAACATAATTCATAGTAAATGATTTATATTTTCTTTTCTTTTTTAAATACTTTCTACATTTTTTTTTAAGGGTGTTTCATACATCTAGATTGGCTTGGGTAGTGGTGCAGAAGATTTGTTATCCTCATTACGTAGCTTAATACATGGGCATTAAAAGGAAGACACCTATTTTCTTTTTTTAATGCTATGCTCCCTAGATATAAGGAAGTCAACTATTTCCTTTTTTTAAATACTACTTGGCTTAATACATGGGTGGTGGTGTTGAATAGATGTTATCCTCCCTACCCAAATATAACGAAGACAACTATTTCTTTTTTTTAATGCTTTTAAATACTACCTGTCTTAATACATGGGTGGTTGTGCACAACATATTAATATACATTTTCCTCCCTACCCATTAATACCAACGACTTTTTAATGAGAAGGAAGCCAACTTAATTTATAGTAATCCTCGAAGCTTTTCTGCATTCTAATTTAAAAGAGATTTCTAATTCTTTCATTATTTAATAATAAAATTTTTATTTTATTTTAAAATTTTCAATAAAATGTGTACTACTTTCATTGTTCAATAAGTATCTTAAAGAATATATTTGAATATCGATATAAACTTCATATACACATACATATATACATAGTTCATATACACATACATATAAAAATTAACCTAATTGTATTGTAAATAATAATAAGATATTCCCTTGAGAATCTTTGCACAAAATCTTTGCGTCTGGGCAATATTCCCTTGAGATGGCATGGAGAGGACCTTTCTCAGGCTTGGAATTCCTGGTGGCAGGAGGCCTCCGATGATAAAGTTAGGGCTTTTCCTCTTCTCATAGCTTGGGGGATCTGGATTGCGCGCAACAAGGTGATCTTCAATGAGCAACCTTTTCCTTTAGCTAGGCTGGCAGCAGAGGGAGCTACTATTTTTGACAGTATTCCTACTCCTTCTGTTACAAGTTCTTCTCGCATTATTCAGCCTGCGACTATTAATGAGTCAGTTCCGTGGGCTTATTTTGATGGGGCTTCTGGTGGTAATGATCTTTGTGGTGCTGGTCTGGTCATTCATCTCACTCTTGAAAACTCTCTCCGTGCTTCAGTGGGCCTTGGGCAAGGGTTGAATAACTTTGCTGAACTTAAAGCTCTCCATTTGCTTCTCTGCTGGCTTATTTCCAAACATATGAGACAGATTCAGATTTTTGATGATTCTAGAAATGTAGTAAATTGGTTCAATGGGACTCAGCAGTGCAGGAATTTTATTTTACTACCTTTGCTTAAGGAGATTCGTCGTCTTAAAACTTTTTTCTCTAAGATCTCTGTTGTTCACATTTACAGGGAAAGGAACCAGGAAGCAGATCGCTTATCTAAAGAAGGTGCTCAGCTTGCTCTGGGGTCCTGGACAGTAGCTGAAGTGGTGAATGGGGCTGTTCATGCTCGTGAACAGCCATCTTTTGTTTAATTTATGCCATTTTATTTCTGATATGTATATATTTGACTCCTAAAAAACTTGAAAACTGCTACTATATTGAGTCCAGAACTGTTTTCCTTATGTAAGGAGGTTCTGGGCTCCACTTTTGGGTTTTTTTCTGATATACTTTATGGGGCTGGGATAGTTTCTACTGCAGCTCTTTTTGGTGATAGTGGAGCACTGGTTTTTTAGTGCTTTTTCTCTTTCTGCTCTCATCTCTGTTTACCGGGCGATGATGAGCTAAAAGAGATGCACTGATGATTGCTCAGGCTATTTTTTAGTTTTTAGGGCTGCTATCCATCTGCACAGGTGTATAAGTAGCTATGCCTCCACTTCCTTTTGCAAAAGGGATCGGCTCTGTTTTCGAAATGCTTTGCATATGTTCTGAAACTATCTATTTAATAGAAAGTTCATTTTTTTTCTGTGGAAAAAAAAAAACTATACTAAATAAAATATTTCAATGTATTTATTATATAAAACAATTAAAAAATTCATTGTTAAAACTGTTATTTAAAATCTATAAAAATGTAAAATTATTTTATATTGAGAGAAGAAGTTCATACATAACTTATAAAAAATTCTGCAAATGTAAATTTTGCACAGTAATGAATATTCTATATCATAATTCGTCATATAAACCTATGATTCTTACAACCAAAACAAAATCAATATTAATTAGATGGGATCAAGGGAGATTTGGCAGAGCTGATGGGACTTCAAAGACATCCGACCCAAAGGATTAGAAGTTTGATCATAGGCCGTTTATTGCTTCCTATGGATCATTATATGGCCTTAGTTTATTACTTCCTATGGACGGACCTTGTCTGGCTTTTGTGAATGCTTCTCTGTGAATAAATTGCCTACTTTGCTGTATACCTCAAATACATAAATACCAAAACCGCATTTGAGCAATGGAGCGAACCTTAAGTAGTTTGATGACGTGGCCATTACCGAAAACTCTATGCAGCAGCTGGAACTCGTTGGTACGGTCGGGAGGAAAATATGGCGCGAGCACGCATTCTTCTGAACATTTTTTTCTCTGGATTTTGCAAGCAGCGCATGCAGGTGTCGACGACATTTGTACCGCGGAAGAGGTGGCGTACCTCAACCTCAGAGCCAAGGAAATCCGTTGTAAAAGTACCTACAGTATTGCTAACCTTTCGGTATAATGATGGAAGTAGCGAAAACAGAAGAAGTTTAACGCTGCAATTGAAACATGCCACGATTCAGCTATTTATATACTAATGGTCGGTGAACGACGTATACGCTGAAGACGACGAACCTTCCTCAGTCATCATAATAAAACTTGTAGTCCATCGACCCCACAAATTTTACTGGAAATAGTCCAAAATTTCAATATGATTTTTCCTAAAATATAACAGAGATGTTGAGAATTTTGGATTACATTTATTAAATTTCAGTATTTTAAGTGTTTAAGGACATTTAAATGGTGCTAAACAATTTCCACTATAAAAATAATTCGAAGACTTCTATAATTTAAAAAAAAAAAAACCAAATCTCATTAATAAACAACAGTTTTCCAAAGAAATAACACCTTTATAAACAAAGCCGAAATTTGTCCATCCATAGAATTCTATGTGGTGCTTTTCTTTTTCTTTTTATTTTAATATATATTTTAGAAATTATAATTTATAATTTTAATAATAAAATTAAATTTTTTAATATATATATATATATTAACAAAACACACCAAAATTAATTTATATGGATTTTCAACGTTTAAATCTGATCATGTCATGGTCATGGTCGTTTGAAAGTTATGTTCCAATTTCTGAAGTTAGATTCATAAAAATTTAGATGGTGCGAATCCATAATACCATTTTATACCCAACTAAATTTTGATCATATTTAAAATTTCTCAAAATTTTCATTAAAAATAATACTGGTTTGTAACATGATTAATAAAAGATTGTTTGCAACATGATTAATAAAAGGTGAGTGTTTTTGTTTTTTGGGGTGTAATATTAGTTTAGAAATGTCGATAATGTAATTTAGTAATATATTTATTTTGATTTAATCGTTAAGAGCATGTGTTTTCTCTTAACAAGTTATAATTTTAAAATAAAAAAGATTGAATCAAATCAATTAAATCATTATCTAAAAGTAAATCTCTTATCTCACAAACAAAAAATCTCATACACCAATTTAATATATGACTTAAAATTAAATAATAATAACAAATTACTTTTTACTTAACCGAAAAGCCTCCTCCTATCATTTTCCTATAATTGAAATGTACGTTTCCACTGCATATTTCAAAGCACGTATTAAAAATGGGAGGATAACCATAAAATTACTTTTGAAAGTTATTGGGCTCCACATTATTTGAATACATTGCATCTGTCCATGTGGCAGCCGCGTCCTCCTTTTAGTCGTTGGATAAATGGATGGTTCTCGCTTCTCGCCGTGTTCCAGCTGCTGCTTTGCTTTTTCATGGAAAGCGAAGGCTCTGACACATGGCTGTTACTTTCACACCAATTTATTAATTTAATATTCATAATTCAAAACATGGAAAAATTAGAAGCTGTGGGAGCCCAAGTACAGAGAACAATTTCGGGTAAGGGCGAAACATTGGGCTTCAACCCACTCCACTTCAGTTATAACAATAATCCATATCACACATGTTCTTTTCTTTTGGTTGTACAGTAAAAATTAAGAGGACCAAAGAGCAATTACAATTTCTAGTGTTTTGAAAAGTTGCAGGTTGCGTCCGCTTATGTCATTCACAACCGAGTTTGCAGTATAAATCTGACGAAAAAATCGGGGTTTGATCACAAGGAAATTTGTGGATACAAATTTGTTATTCTAATGGTCAGAAACTTTGAAATCTTATTTTCCTTCCATTCTTTAGTTGTGTGTTTGGTGTGTGTTTTTTGGTTTGTGTTTATTATTATACCTAGGTTTGTCATATCTAAAGGCAAATACATTTTGGATTTTGGAAAAAGTTTGGTGAGTTGTTCTATATTTCATATTAAAAAGAAGGAACATTGAAATATCTGATTTTATTTATTTTTACATTGTTTTTCTTCTTGTAATTTTTTTAAAAAGTAATAACGCTTTTTTCATTTTGATTTGATGTAAAATTGGGTTTTTCAGTTTATTAATTTATCATATTTTCTTCTATGGGATAAGAATATAAATATTTGATATAACTACTTATAGCTTATTTGATTTAGCTGTCCACTAGTTTATTATGCCTCGAAATGTTGAAAAAAATAATTAGTTAATCAACCTCAAACTATATGTGCATAATGTTTGCATAGTTTTTCTCTACTATTATTTCCCTAAGCCTAAAATGTTCATCAATCATAAAAAAATAATTAGTTAATCAACCTTAATCTATATGTGCATAATGTTTGCATAGTTTTTCTCTACTATTATTTTCCTAAGCCTAAGATGTTCATCAATCATAGGTGTTGTTGTGAACCTTTTTTCTTTGATCTGTATCAACATGCAATGGCATTTTGAGCTATTAGATTGGTTGTATTAAAACATTAGAGGCCTCTATTAGTCCCATTGTGCAACACTCTCTTCCCAGATCTAACCAAGTTACCGACCAACTGGGGTAAACATGCAACGAGAGACTACTAATATGAGATTCAACCTCCTAGATGGCCTTAAGGAAGAGGAACCGATGGAAACAAGACAAACACACCTTACAACACATCAAAAACATCCTTAGGAGGCAACCTAACCTTCCTGAACCCTAAAGGAGATTGACTTTTTGACTAATTTGAGCCTTATTCGTGGGCATGCGAAGGCAAGGTAGCAGATAAAAGCCTATAATCGCAGACATACCAGGGAAAAGTAGCAGTCCTGGACCGGTTTGGTCAGTTTTGTCCCTGCAACACCAGGATTTATGCCACCTTTTTAGCCCCATAGCCCAGGTCACTGCCCATAACTTCATGAAGTTGTAGGGGATGACGAATAACATTAAAACAAAGATATGAAATGAATCACATCATCAAGAACTCATTTGGATCCCTCCTAGCCATTGCAGGCATTTCGTCAAACATGTCACAATCATTGCATCTACAGGTATAAAAAAAAATTAAACATGAGGGTCTCTTATCTGAGAATCGATAAGAAACATTGATCCCTTACATCATAAAATGCAATACAATATATTTGACCATATATACATTTTTCATTCATTTATAAGTAAAAACATAGATAGATCCATACATCATCACCGATCAAATACATGTTTATAACCAACATAATAAACAACATAAATACCATGGATATAATAGAAATAGCATCCACATATAAATAAGTACATTTGCATACCAAATACCAAGGGAATGAGCTCTTTATTACTGAATGTAGAAACCAACCAGAGATGGGATGTCCACGTTCCACCCGACCATATATTGGTTGAGCCAAATCTCACTTCAGTCAATCACCCTTGTGCCATATTCCAAGAATGAATGTGAAATCTCATCAAACACATGATTCACAATCAATCTAGGTCTTTCAGAGTCCAAACTAGTGATTCCACCTCACGATCAAACACCACAATAATCATGGATTGGTCTCTATCCATGTTGCTACATCAATCTAGAGTGTTTATTCCAACTAAGGCTTTTAGAACTAGTAACTCAACCCTAGTTATTTATGAGCTCCAAACTGTTTTTCCAACTAGGGCTCTAGGACTAGTAACTCAAAACACCTAGGGCTCCCAAGCATTTGTCCAACCAAGGCTCCACGAAGAGTAACTCAACTAAAAAATTATCGATCGGGCTCTGGAGCGTTTGTCCAACCAATGCTTCTAGGACTAGTAACTCAACCCACAGTTGTTCGGTAGGCTCTAGAGCATTTGTACAACCAAGGCTCCAGGAACTAATAACTCAACCCACAACTAAAGGAATCATGAGAACTAACCAAAAGACAATCAATGGAAATAAACCCACAACACCATGGCTATCTAGGAAATGGAAAGGATAGGAAAATCCAAATGCATATACCATGCATGCCGAAAATAGTGAGGAAAACATACACGCAACTCGGTACCAGCAATCAAAACTTGATGTAGATGTCGATCCCGATGTCCTCTTGCACTTTCTTACTCTTCCTTTTCCTTCTTGCTCTAAATCACCAAGTATCCACAGTCTCCAAGAGTGCTCCAAGAAAAATCTAAGTATCCAAGATGATGAGAGAGCGATTAATGAGAGAGCGATTAATGAGAGAGCTCCAAAAATGCACTGACAAAATCTTACCAACTGATCCTGAGAAGCCTTTTTATCAATGAGGCCTCTATCTCCTTTATTTTCCATTATTTTCCTTCATTTTCCTCCTCACATGCAACATGTGATCTTTCACTTTCGTTTTCACCTAATTTCAGTTATTTTCATAAAAAAAAATGCCAATTAATGCCTCGTGCTTTTCTAAAGCCTTTGTAATTTCATTTTCCAATTTCCTTTAGCCATAATAACCGAAATGAACACCTGCTAGGATGTTTTACCCCATATTCAGCTTCGAATATGTGTCCCATCAAATGTGTTCTTATATATTTTGTACATTGTTTTTTTACCAGGGTTGTTACACATTGTCTTTGAATCCATATATGTATGTTGTTTTGTAAGGCTGTCCAGTACATTTTCCTTACACTATTTCAAGCATCCAAGAGAAGATTTAATTCTCTTTGTTTTTATTGTAATGTTATCATCTCCTACTATTTCTCTTCAAGCATGTTCATGTTCATTTTGCATTTCCTTAAACCATTTTTCCACACATCTGATGGGTATAATGTTGACCAAATTAACCACATTTAATTTCCAAATAGATGAACAAATAGCAATGGTCAATATGATTATTATGCATATCTTACACATTTACAACTACAAGAATCCATGTATGTGGGATGAAGTCCTTCCATATGTTTATCATAGCTATAAAAAACCCCTTGATAGCTCTTGGATAGAATATTTCTCACATGTGTTTAGGGTCCCAATGATTGGCCCCAATGTATGTAATTATTCCCACTTCATCCTCAAGAATATTGCTTCCATGCAGAGGTCAAGGAAAATAGAGAAGCGACATTTGTTTAATGTATCCAACACCTCTAACAATATGATAATTATATCTTGCAAAATGCCAAGGCTAAGTACAAATAGTGACAAGACCAGCATATGGTTGCACACAACTTTTAGGTTGGTGATAAGGTGTTGTTTAATTTATAGAAAGAGAAACTCACATTCCCCAATAGGAAGCTCAAACCAAATTCATGTAGGCCTTACACAATCATGAGGGCTATGGATGAAAAATATTTTGAATTGATTATTCCACTTTTCTTTCTCATACACCAAGTATTTAACATGGATTTGCTTTGACCATATTTTCCACCTTCTTTGGACACCCTAGAGGCCATTGAGTAAATTCCCCCTATATAATTATATCATAGCTTCATTGAATAAGATATGGTATATCATATCATGGGTAACAATATAAAGTATACCCACTAATATCGTAACTCTATTGGGTTGTCAAAGAAAGGAAATTTCTTCTTTGAGGAAAGTGGCTCACTAGCAGAAATCCAAAAGAAATTTCCCCATTTGATAAGGGGACTTAACGAAATGGAGAGAATTACCTCAAAAGGCGGAAGGATTGATCTAATTGGATATTACTGGCCACCTATGTCTTCCAGTGAATCATTGATTCTCTATCTTCTTTGGAAATATTCTATAGCATTGTGGTTCCCAATTTCTTGGAATCATTTTGAGGTGATAGGAAATAAATGTTATTTTGAAATTTAGGAGGAAAAGGGTGGCCATGTAATGCCAAAACCCTAGCTGAAAGTAGTAATCTTCATGTATTTCTTTCCAATATTCTACTATATGCCCCAAACATAGATTATATGCAAAACAGATTCCCCTAGGGAGCAAACTAGCCATATAAGGGCCCAAAAACCTTTTTGCACTTCACCTTCTAGGTGTTATGGATTTGGACCTATATATTTATTTTTCTATGTGAAAATTACCTTCTTTAGTCCTCTTGTAACATATTTTTTGGTTTTTGTAAAACCCATCGCTCCCTACTCATAAAAAAAATACCACTGTTCTAACCAATTTTGTGTTCTATAGTATTTTTCTATTGTATTTATTAATCGAAGTTGGGTTGTCATTGTATCAATGGTATCTTTATTATATTTCTCTATGTGTGCCTCTCATTTCCTTCTTTTCATTATGTTCCTTTTACAAACTAGATTACATAGGCACCACCCAAGGATCAAAAGGCCCAAGGGATCCATTGGCGACAAAATATACAATGTTAACAAGAGCAACAAGAGTAGAGGTATCAAGTGGGGGAAATAAGATTACTTCAATGAGAAATTATTTTTTAAACATTCCAACATCAACATTCATGACTTAAGGAGGAATGACCTCAACGAGGAGGATCAATAAAAATAATAAAATGAGTGACAATAGTGGTATTATTATCTATCATGCATAAAGAAATTTGATCAATCACGGCGATTTTTCCATCATGAGGAGAGCATAGGATATGAAGGACCAATGGAATTACATTGATCATGGCATATAGCCAATTGTACCCAGGGAAAAAGTTATAGTCTACTAGGCATTGACTAATTCAACATCAAGAGAGGTGATTTTCCCATGAGCTAAATGGGAAGTGTTGGGAGTGTTTCTTTTGGTTTGAAATTTTGGTCATGAAATTTTTGAAAGTGGTGTTAGGATGAAAAAGTATTGGGGATCCCATATCCCACTAGCGTGATGAAGAAATAATACAATTAAAAGCTTTTTCGTACACAAGTGTGCAATAGATAAGTGTACCAACAACCTAAACATTGATCTAGAAATAAATGTAATGAGAAATGATGCATACCTATTTTCATTATTTCAAAATTAATGAGAACAATTTATGAGGGATATGCCCCACTAGGCTTTTCACTATGTGGGCTATCTTTCTAATACCTCCAATATAGACTTGGGGCAAAGTGCTCGGGCAATGCCCTTCAAAATATTATAATTATGGGTATATCATGTCTTGGTACTATGAGTTGACAAGAAATGAGCACCATTTGGATTGCATATGACAGTTTTTGGTGGCCTATTTATTAAGAGAGGGTAATTGAGTTGAGTATGGATCACAATATCCATGGAAGAAGAAAAACACTCAGGTGACTCATATCTCTTAACTTGTGTAGTTAAAGGTAATGTCTCATTTCACATGAAAATTATTTCATTTGATGCTCCTACATGTTGATAATAACATGTTATTCCCATAAAAGAAAGAATAGGTATTCTGAAACCATTTATTGATTTTATTTATGGGCAGTGAATGAGTTGGTCAAAGTAGCATATTTCTAGAAAAAAACTTACTATGTAACGGAATAATGAACACTATCCATTTTTGAGCACCCTTGAGTAGGATGTTCTCCCTAAAAAATACTGAAAGGAAGATTTTGCTTCCTCTTTTTATTAGCGGTGCTTTGAGGAATTTGCGCTTAGTTTTTTGAGTCCCTTGCACATTTTTTGAAGTATTTTTCTACTTATTTTTCTTCTTTTTTCCTCTAAACAGTTGAGGATTTAGTGACATAGATTATAGCAAGTGTGTCTCAGAGGTATGATAAGGTGCCATTTTATTTTTAGTAGTGATAACAATAGTTGCAGGACTTGATCAAATAACCATTTTACATAACTGTGCATCTCATTTACTCACAATTTCACTAAAGATAAAACAAATAATTTCATAGACATGTGGTCCTAGTTTGGTTTAGGTGGTTTCCTTGTTGTTGAAGTAGCATTCACACCGATTTCATACATGGTATATGATTGATATATCAAGTCAATATCTTTAGAACAAAATATTGTTTGATTCTGGGATTTTTCTCTTACCACCACAACTTCTTTGGAAATTTGTGTTGAGCACTCACTTATACTGAGAGGAAGGGTGAATAAGTATAGTAACATGTTTTACTTATTTAAATTCAATCATCACAAGAAGTCAATCACACATAATTCATTTCAAATATAGAAAAAATAAACCAATATATATGTGAAATAATTCGGCACAAAACCAAAAATATAGCCTTCTCTTTATAACCCTTTGTAGCGACCAACCTATGTTTACAAATATTGTGAGGAACTAACTTACTATTCAAAATATGCATGGAAACCAAGCTATGTTTACAAATATTGTGAGGAACTAACTTACTATTCAAAATATGCATGGAAACCAACCTACTAGAGACACCAAATCCCATTGCTAAGAATCAACTTAGAAAGAGATAGAAATCTCTTCATTTAAATGGAAATAGCCTTCAAGTTACAACTTCTACTTTACTGATCATAGCTTCTTCAAAATGGAAGAACATTCAAATTTCTCTCACAAAATCTGCTTAATGCTTCTTCAGATATATTCTTGTTTTTACAACTCTCTTTTTATAGTAATGATATTGAATATCTACTCATGTGTGTCTCCTCTTAAAATGCTATCTTTTATATTAAAGGATATTGCATTTTCATTCACACATCTTTCCCTGCAATTATTTTTGAATTTATATCTCTTGGATACCCTTCATGAAAATTTATGTCAATTCAAAAGTTCACATCGATTTTTATTAAAGTAACGAATATATCTTTATTCCCCATTTTTTCCTTATGTTCTAGAATCAAGGAATGAATTATCTACCTTCTATAAAATGGGAAGTTACCTAAGATAAAAATGGAATTTAGCAATGATGGTTTATGAGGCTATGGTCTTGGACACCCCTGGTTTTTCCAATTGCATTACATGTAGGAGAGATATTATTTTGCATGTGAGTAAATTCTATGTTAGACTAATGGAAATAATTTCCATTATTAATCTTGTGGCTTATATTAATTAATTCTTTCTCTTTCCATTCCCTTAAATTGTCGTTGGTATGAATTCACCTTTTACATGAATGACCTATTAATTATGATATGTCTTATTTCATATTAATAAAAATATGTTCAACAATACCCCCCTTTATCATCATATATCAAAACACATAAACCACCATGAACAGAAGGAATTATCCCCCTTGCTACAATACTACCTGTGTTTCCAACTAATCCCATTTCACATCAACAAAAAAGGTATGCTCCCTATAAACATGTTCTTCACCTTAATTAGTTAATGACTAGATGATATGGGTATTACTCTAAATTTTTGTTTGAGACATTTAAGTGTCTCTTGTGAATGAAATTTGTGAAAATATATGAAATATTTTCTTTGGTGGAAATGTGTTCCAACATGTTATTTTTCTCTACTATTTTTTCTCCTAAGAAGTTATAATTGATTGAAATATGGTTTCGTTGTGAGTGTGCATAAAGGGATACTCTGAACTATTTATTGCACTTTTATTTTCACAAGGTATTGAGATTGGATGATTCTACCCTAATATCTATCAATTTCATCATTTTAGGGTAATGCTGAGATAAAACTGATCCTTAAAATGATAAATGTATTAAAAAAGTGAGCTTTAAAAAACCTACTATGATTCAAGATGATGATTTCATCCACACATGTAAGTAGTTTTGGTGGAAATAGAAGAAAACCTCCTTTTTAATCATATTTTCATCATATGTCACTATAGTTTTACTCGAATCCCAAGTGTGAGAACTCGTTGCGTGCATAATTAGATTTTGTATCAAAGGACTACCCATTCCATACTTTTGAGAAGACTCGCACAAAGAAAAACTGAAAATATGTTTTGATGATGAATTTCTCTTTTGGCTTAATTACATCATTGAGATTTGGTCGACGTTTCGAACAAAATAATGTTGTTCATCCTGAGGACAAGGTGAGAAAAAATTTTGAGGATGACCCACATTAGATGGTTCAAAATGTCGACCAAATCTCAATGATGCGATTAATTTGAAGGACAACTTCATGATCAATATGAATCACAAAAGTCTAAGATCTAGCAAAATACATTTTTTTGTGTATTTTAATTTTTTATCGGGACGAGTCTACTAAAAATAATGTAGAGTGAGAACTCGCTACATGAAAAATCTAATTATACATCCAACAAGTTCCTACTCTTAAAATTTGAGTAAAACTATAAGGAGATAAGTCAAAAATATTATAATAAAAATTAGTTTTCTCTCTTTTCTTTAAAAAACATAAATCACGTTTCATCATTTTTATTACGTAGCCCACTTTAGACCTTTTAATTCCCTTGATCGAAAATATTATGTGTAGCTTCCTACTACTACCATATAATTGGCCTCTAGTATTAACAGAAAAACTAAATGTTGTTTCTTTCTCAACCAAGACACTAGACTGCTTAAGAGAAGAAATGATCATCCACTTGTAATTTTGTTACCATCAACACTTCCTACCCAACATGCATCTGTATATGATGTTAGAGTAAAATCTTCGAGTGTTGAGTATAAGAAGTTGAAGTCCAACATGCACTTTATATATTTGAATATTCTTTTCACTTCTTTAATATGATTTTATTCTAGTGCACCTTGAAACCATGTTACCAAATTCTACTACTTTCATAATATCCAGCCTTAATGTCATGATATATAATAGGCTTCCAATCATTGATTTATACAACATTTTATTTGTTCTATAGATTTAGAATATTTTCTCAATTTACAAATGGCGACCATGGGTGTAACTACTAGTGCACAATTTTCCACTCTAAACTTATTTAACATTTCCTTGATGTATTTGGTTTGAAAAATGAATATGTGTTTTTTGAATTGAGAAATTTGTAAACAAGAGAAGAATAGTTCACCATGAATAGACATCCCAAAAAAATTTTCATTTATTTTGCAAACTCATAGAACACTCTACCTCCAAAAATGATATCATGTATGTAAACCACAACAATTAACAAATTTTCAGTTTACAGCTGTATGTCTTGCTTTCCATGATTCCTCTACGAAGCCTTCTTGTTGTATATATTTATGAAGTCTTGAATACAAGGATATGGGAGATTGATTTATCCATAAAGTTATTTCCTCCATTTGCACACATTATTCTCATTTTATGATAATAAGAACTCTTCTATTTTTTTAATGTGTACTTTTTTTTTTTAATCTCCATTGGGAAGGGCTGCTTGACATCTATTTAATATATTTTTTGAAGTTCTTAAAGCACATCTGATTAAAACATTATGATAGCTTTTAGTATTTCCATAAATTCACTTAAATTTGAACATATGTTTCTCTCAGCTTTCCGAATTTTGAAGTTCCTCCTTTTTGCTTACGGTGAGGTGGGTGCTTTCTACATCTATTGGATGAGCGGTGAAGGCTCTTATGCCCGTTTGACCAAAACAATTATTTTATTGTTCACAATAGACTTCATTTTCAGATTTCAAGTTCGCTTTATTTCACTTCAATTACTGCAAAATAATTGGGTTCACTGCATTCCACTTCAATTACATCACATCGTTGTGAAGCTCCTTTCTTTGGGTCAAATTTTCAAGTTTTGAAAATTTGCTGACCGGAAGTTGCATGTGGGCTTCGAATGACTTGTAATCGATAAATTTACGGTGAGGCATAAAAGTATGAGAGAAAAAATTGATGGCTGGTTAACGACGAAATTTGTGGAAAGAAATTTCATTCAATGTCTTTGGACTGCAATAGTTGGTCAGCTAAAACTGTTTCAACATGGGTAAGGGAGAAAATAATTAATCAGTAATGTTAAATTTATTCTATGTTTTGCGTTTCCGAAGTCTAGAGGAATAGAACTAGTTTCCTTTCTTTATATTTGTTGTTTTCGTGTAATTTATAATTTCCCAAAAGAATTGGTTCTGGACACCTCGTAGCATGAAGCTTTTTTTAACATTGAAATCATGAATTAGGTCGATTTTTTATTCCACTCAAGTATAGCATCTCTTCACGTATGTTTTTAACATTGTAAGCGGGAGTAGGTGTCATTGTATTTTCGAGTATGTAGTACTGTAAATATAATCATATTTGTTTTTTTCAATTTAGGATGTTGGAGGAATCTTTGCATGTTTTAGCATTTTAATTTTTAATTTCTTTTAAAAAACCAAACATTTAAACATTACGACTATATCAGAACTTTATATTTTATAATTTAGTAAAAGTTTTGTCTCTCTTTTATTTTCTTAAAGAAAGGGGCAGCCTATTTTATGAGTTTTTTTTTTTCTTCCTTTATGGGATTGGAAATCAAACTGTTTTGCCAATTACTTTGATTTTCACTACATCCATGTAATCTTGGTCTCTATAGTGCTTTTTAAAAAGAGTTTTTGCAATGATGTAATGTATGGATTTTAAATATATTTTTCTATTAATTAATTAATTTTTATTTTTAATAGAAAAAATAGCGCAAGGTTCTCAAAGGTGTCTAATAATGGGATTTAGTGCACCACCGACATATGAGTTTATAGAAATATGGATCTTATAAGAGGGATTTCCATAATTTAATGCTATGAGAGAAAACATAACACATAAAACCATAATTAATCTCATAATGAGTACTTATAACTCCAAATGTATCCACTATCCATGAGAATTACCATGAATTACTATATATTAGAAAGATCACATATTATAGTAACATCACACGAGATTACATTGAAGAAAAAATAGATATCATTGGAATATATTGTTAAAATAATCCAAACTATTTAAAGAAGTGATATCATTTATTTTATCATTACTACCAACAAATAAATTATTGTAACTATATTATAGAGTTCATCCATATATCTTCATAGGGATTTATGCTAATTTCTAACTAAAACATACTTCATCAATCAAGAACAAATTACTAGTCAACACTTACATTTATACACATTCACCCATGGGCTAGAAAAATCATACAAACACTGAGATTGTTATCACATACATAGTGATATTATTATACTATTATGAATCTTCTACATCTCCATGAAATTAGTGGTGGCAATCTATAGCTTTGTATTCTCAAAAATAGAGATTGCATTAACCTTAGATTTAGTTGTAACTATCCATACCTTCTTTTGCAATTTCATTTCCTCTAGATATCCTTTTAGTCCTAAAAATTGGTGTTGAAACTATGATTATATGTTTTCTAACTTATCACCATCATGCCCATCATCAAAACAAAAGGGCCATCAATCTCTAACCAAACATGTTAAATTCTTATCAAGTCAACTATAACTTTCCTCTGCAACTAAACATACTAGCTCATAAACCTTATTTACTACCAATTATATATATTTCTCAAATCCTTGTAATTAGATAATACTATATTTTTTCATACTACAAATGTATGGGCTTCTTGTAGGTTTCATTTAAGAGTCGCCTCTTGCATTGATGTCGAACTTGTCCAACAATGCCTATTATTTTCCTGAGGTTATGCATAATTTTTATGCAACCAATCACAATTGGTGAAGTTTGACATGTGCATAAGAAGAATAGAAATATATCATCTCATTGCATGCTAATTCTCTATATTGTGACCACTCTTTGTTTCCTTTGGGTATGAATAACTAGTTGGCCTTAGTCTATAAGTGTGTGATATTTTTTCAATTTTTCTCTACTGGCTTTTCACTAAGCATGTTCACGTTCTTGTAGTACCCCTATTGCAATAACTTTTATACAAGCTTAGGACATTATTTACACTTGTAAATATTTGATCCAGGGGATTAGTAAAGTTCTCAAAATTCAAAGTGTTCAAAAGTGTTCAAAAATATTTCCAAAATGAATATCTCTTTTCCCTGAATCCAACGTAACTCAAATCGCTCAAAATCAATATCATATGCTCTTGATATCGCATTCTGTCGGTTTTCCTAAAAAGATAAAAAAAGAAAACTGCAGGTTGGTTAGGTACACTGACTAGGAAAGATTACCAGAGAGGGTGATTGTCTTTTTAGACCAACAGTTTTTTTCCAAGTGTACTCCTTCTGATTGGTCAGAATTCGGTGTAATTTATTTGTTGGTTAATTTTAGACATGGTCCAATGGTGGAAAGCCACATGGGCCATAGGTTCGCTACCATGTGGCCTACTGAATTCTTAATAAAATTTTGATATATTGGTTGAATAAACCTTCGAGCGGATCGAACACTGGACCTGCAAGGATGAAACACGACATTCTACCGCCATGCCACTAGTGTTACTTAA
Source organism: Pinus albicaulis (assembly GCA_034641835.2). Lineage (NCBI taxonomy): Eukaryota > Viridiplantae > Streptophyta > Pinopsida > Pinales > Pinaceae > Pinus > Pinus albicaulis. The sequence goes on along the minus strand of CM076581.1, from coordinate 317,178,314 downwards.
CATCTATAGTGGTTGACTATTATTTAAATTTTAAATTTTGGCACGTTGGGGGATGGGGTTAGGGTTAACCCCTCGCCCCCAATTAATCGATGCCCATGAGACCGTAAAGCGTGGGCACTGAGTGTGTGGGGTTACACCTGACCCCAACACCATGATTAAACCAATGTTACCACAATATCAATGGAAAATCAATTAACTGGTGCTTACGAAGACCTTAGCACCATGCTACCATAGTTAAAATGTGGTTAGAACTCGGTGGTAACGTGACCTTATAACATGCAAACTGCAGTTCCAACTTGGGTTCCATTGGCGCGAAAATTTGAAACCTAACTAGAGTCACTGCCAACCAAACCATAGTTGCAGAGCAGTTAAACCATTGCCATGAAGTTTTGAACCACCTAGATCCAATATCAGGGTTTGTGTCACATTTCCCTATTGTGTCCACTCACGAGGATTCATTGGGGATTTAAAGCAAGTGACAAAATGCACCAAATCCCGCATGAATCCTACTGACGCAAGGTGAATTTTTCAATCCATGGTTCTAAAAATGGTGGAAATTGTAGTATGGTTTGCACGTGGGTGTGGTTTGTAGATTAGTTAGTAGCAAACATTCACCATAGCACAACTTATTCATGTTTTGACCAAATTGAGTACAAAAAGAGTCCAACTAGGGGTTTTTTTATTGTTTTGGGGCCATTCGAGACATTGTTTTTTCATTCTGAGCACTACAAAGAAAGGTAAACACATATTTAAACACTTAATGAAATAGACCCAACATTGGAAGTTGGCCCAGGAGATGTAGCCCTGGAGGGGTGAAATTCTTCATATTTTTTTTGTCTTGTGTTTCTATTTATGGTATTATTTCCTTTCTTTTATGCTACAAAAGTGAGTGTAAAAACTTAATTTATGTGTTATTGCAACTATCCTAATTGCATAAAAGACATAGAATTTGACTTGCAAATTACATCAAACCTTCAAGCTTTCTAATACAGATCCGTTTGGTATTAGAGCTTAGGTTCTTTGGATGTATAGAGGGTTTAATTATTTTGCAAGTGTTTTATGATGCTTACAATTTTTAAGCTCAAAAAAAGAGAAGGAAATCATGTGGTAGCTAGTCCTCAAGCTAGTTCAAGGAGAGCACATATACCTCAAGTTTCACCTCAAGTGTCACCAAAGGTCTCACCAATCACGACACATGAAGGAAATCCTGTCAATATGACTAAGGATGAAAATAATTTCAGAAACCATTCTTTGAAATGAGTGAGATGGTGAAAGTTCTTTATGAGGAGAGAAATTCAAAGTTGCAAGGTGAAAGCTTAAATCCTCCGAAGGTAGTTGGAGGAAATGGAGAGAAACCTCCAAACGGAATGGAGCGAATGGTGACAAACCACCTCTACCTCCACCTTTCTGAATTTCCTATGTATGGTGGAGAGGAGAAAGATGAGAAATTAGATAATTAGGTTTGTCAACTTGAAGTGTATTGTAGGATACAAAGGATCAAAGATAATGATACCGAGATTCAATTTGCTGCATTAATATTGTAAAGTGCAATACTCATTTTGTGGGAAGCAAAAACACAAGAGGATATCAAGAAATGAGGTAATGTCATAACTTCTTGGAATGATTTTGTGGTTGCATTAAGAAGACAATTTTATCTGTTAGAATACATGTAGAAAGCTATAATGGATTGACAAAACTTTAGGCATTTAAAGGGTCAAAGTGTGCAAAGTTATACCCAAGAGTTTAGAAGGAAAGAATTGATTTTGGGTGTATATTTATCCTCTCAATACACTTTACTCAAATACGTTGGGGTTTACATAGCTACTTGAGACACACAATTCTCATGTTTAACCCTAAAAATCTATATGAAGTTCGTGTACAAGAAACACATCTAGAAGCAAGAGGGGAGAATGTTCCACAAGAGTGACCCAAAAAGCCATTAAAGGGTGGTGATAAAGGAAAGGGATAGTTCAAAAGAAAAGGGAAGAAGAATGCTTCTATCGAGAAAGAGGGTGAAAAAATCACATGCAAACATTGTTTAAAATAAAGCCACGGTGAAGACCATTGCTGGAAACTTCATCCTGAGATCAGACACAAAAAGTTTAACAACAAAGGAAATCAAAAGAGTGTTTCAAATACACAACATGATTTAGGATCTTATTCTAGATATGAAATAAAGATCACAACCATGGGATTCAAAGGTAAATACTCCATTCCAAGTATTATTTCTTCAAATAACCTCAATGAAACTCAAAATGAAAAATAAAGAATATAGTTTTTGCATATTAGAGTTATTTCAAAACATAACAAAATAGAAACTCTATTTAATAGTGAATGACAAGAAAACCTCATTTCAGAAAACATTGTCAAGAAATTGAATTGAATTTGGAAACCATTCCTCATCCTAAACCTTATCCTTTAGGTTTGGTATGTGACAATGCGAAATTACAAGTGAATAGAAAATGCAAACTCAAATTCACCATCACTGCAAACTTCATTGATGAGGTAGAACTTGATGTAGTTCCATTAGACATATGTGGTACTGTTTATGGAAGCCCATATCTTTATGATAGGAAATCCATCTCTCATTGTCATGAGAGCAAGTATCATTTGTTTAAATATGGTATTGAGTACAATGTTAGAGCACATCGCAAGAAACTAAATCTATCGCTTGTGAATTCTATATAAATGAAGAGGCTTGTTAATTAGAGCAATAATTATGTACTTTTGATGATCAAACCAAAGAATGATGTTGAGAATGAAGCCTTTCAAGGATGTGATGCAAAGTTAAAATCTGATTTGGTTGAGGTTGTTAACCAATATGATGAGATGTTTTAGGAATCTGAAGGATTACCTGTTAAAAGAATAATCCAACATGAGATCTAATTACAACAATATTGTCCTCTTCCTAACATTGGTATGTACAGGATGTCAGTGATGGGAAATTCAGAAATTAAGAAACAAATCCAAGATTTTCTTTATAAAGGGGTCATCTGAATAAGCACATTGCCATGCGGGTCACCTATTTTTTTAGTACCAAAGAATGATGGTACATGTCGCATGTGTGTGCACTTCATAGCATTCAACAAATTAAAGTAAAGAACCATTTCCCTCTTCCTAGAATTGATGATTTAATTGATCAATTGAACGATGTTGTTTATTTAACTAAGTTGGACTTGAGGAGTGGCTATCATCATATTAGGATTGTTGAAGGAGACATTTGGAAGGCAACATTAAAAAAAAAAGCAAAGTTTGTTTGAGTGGTTGTTTATGCCCTTTGGGCTTTCTAATGCTCCTGGTACATTCATGCACATTATGCATGATGTTTTAAGGCATTTTCTAGATGATTTTGTGATAGGATACTTAGATAACATATTGATTTTCAGCAAGTCACGTGAAGAACATATCATGCATGTCAAGCAAGTGTTTGTTATATTAAAGAGGCAAAGGTTGTCTTTAAAGATGTTGAAATGCGAATCTGGGAAAAAACATTTAGTATATTTGGGTCATATTATTGGAGGGGGTAGGTTGAAGATAGATCCCTCAAAGGTCGAGGTCATTTTGAATTGGCGAAAACCCAAAACGGGGACCAAGGTTAGAACTTTTTTGGGAGTAGCCTAATATTGGAGAAAGTTCATTTCTAACTTTTCTTCCACTGCAGACCAAATATATGCATTGAGAAGTGCGAAAAAAGTTTTTCAGTGGGGAGGAAAACAACAAAAAGCTTTTGATGCATTGAAAGAAAGAATCAGTTCATTGGAGATACAAATTGATGCAAGCGACTATGCCATGGGCACAGTTTTGATTCAACATGGTAAGCCCATCTATTTTCATTCTAAAACTTTTAATGCTGCAGTGATTAACTATCCTACATATGATAAGGAATTGTATGCATTGGTGAAAACTGTGAAAAAGTGGAAACATTACTTATGGGTAAGGAAACTATCATTCACACCGATCATCAACCAACAAAAATATTATGTTGTGAATGATTATTTGGATAAATCAAGATAATGTCTTTCTACCTTGACGTTGTATTTATTCTTCTTATTTTTCTTGTCCTTCTTCTTATTTTTCTTATGACTAACCTACAATACTTTATTGCAACATTCATAAACCTTACTTCTTCTTGAATAACCAAGAAAATACCTTTACCAGCTATTGAAGGAAAACACCTAAATATATCATACTAATCTTTATAGAAAATTAAAATTCTACATCATATTTGGTGAGACTAAATCCTATCATCTTAACTGGAATGTAGGAGTGTCTTAACCGAAATGTACCACGCGGGTCTTTACAAAATGTTTGTAATTTATTTTTCATGTGAAAAAAAATTCATATGTGAACTTTCCCTCAAATTTGTCATTTTGAATGTTTTAAATTTATTTAATCAAATTTATGATTTAAAAAATCATTTTTCTAAGGAAATAAGCTGAGACTCAAAGTTTATGTTTATGGACCATTCTATGGCCTCTAATAATCAAACCATAAACCTAATCGAAGAAACCCAGCAACGTTGGAAGTTGCTAAGTATTCTGATTTCCTTCACGTCTCCATTCACTGCATCTTTGAATATACAAAGAAAAAATGGGGAAAATAACCATAAATTTCTTAAATAAATGGGTTCACTGCATTCCACTTCAATTACATCACATCGTCGTGAAGTTCTTTTCTTTGCGTCATACACAGAAATTGTGATGAATATGGGAGTGTAGGTTTTCAAGTTTTGAAAATTTGCTGACCGGAACTTTCATGTGGGCTTCCACATTTCATTGAAGGAATTACTTGTAATCGATAAATTTAGGGGGAGGCATAAAAATATGAGAGAAAAAATCGATGGCGGGTTAACGCCGAAATTTGTGGAAAGAAATTTCATCCAATGCCTTTGGACTGCAATAGTTGGGAAGCTAAACCTGTTTCAACATGGGTAAGGGAGAAAATAATTACATTTATACTGTGTGTTGCGTTTTCGAAGTCTAGAGGAAATAGACCTAGACTCCTTCCTATATATTTGTTGTTTTGGTATAGTTTATAATTTCCCGAATGAATTGGTTTTCCACACCTCGTGGCATGAAGTTTTTTTTTACATTGAAATCATGAATTAGGTCGATTTTTTTATTCCACGCAAGTATAGCACCTCTCTCACGTATGTTTTTTACGTTGTAAATGGGAGTTGGTGTCATTGCAAACATGTATTTTCGAGTATGTGGTAATGTAAATATAATCATGTTTCTGCTTTTTGTTTTTTCTGTTTTTTCAGGCTGTTCGAGGAATCTTTGCAAGTTTTAGCATATGATTTTTTAATTTCTTTTAAAACATGATATCAAAACTTTACATCATATAATTTAGCAAAAGCCTTCTCTCTCTTTTATTTTCTTAAAGAAAGGGGCATCTTAATTTATGACCTTTATTATAATGGACTAACATCAACCTATTTGATGAGTTTTATTACAATGGACTAACATCTATTTTTGTTGGAAATCAAAGAGGTTTGTCAATCACTTTGATTTTCGTTACATCTATGTAATATTGGTCCATATAGTGCTTTCTGAAGAGAGGTTTTGCAATTATGTAAGGCATGGACTCTAAATATACTTTTTTATTAATTCTTAAATATTTATCTTTAATAGAAAAATAGCTCAAGGTTCTGAAAGGTGTCCAATAATGGGATTTAGTGCATCACCAACATATAATTTTATAGAAACATGGATCTTTTAAGAGATATTTCAATAATTTAATCTTATGAGAAAAACATCCAACACATAGAGCCATAATTAATCTCATAATTAGCAGTTACAACTCCAAACATATCCACTATCCATGATAATTACCATAAGTTACTATATATTAGAAAGATCATATATTATAGTAACATGAAAGGAGATTCCATTGAAGAAAAAATAGATATTATTGGAAGATATTGTTCAAATAATCAAAACTATTTAAAGAAGTGGTGCCATTTATTTTATCCTTACTACCAACAAATACATTATTGTAACTATATTATAGAGTTCCTCCATCTATATTCATAGGGTTTTATGCTATTTTGTAACTAAATAAATGCTTCATCAATCAAGAACAAATTACTAATCAACACTTTACATTTATACACATTCACCCATGGGTTAGAAAAAGCATTCAAACACTGAGATTGTTATCACATACATAGTGGTATTATTATATTATTATTAATCTTCCACATCTCGATTAAATTAGTGGTGATCATATATAAATTTGCCTTCTCAAATATAGATATTTCATTACTTAGATTTAGTTGTAAGTATCCATACCTTCTTTTGCAATTGCATTTCCTCTAGATATCCTTTGTCGTAAAAATTGGTGTTGACACTATGATTATATGTTTTCTAACTTATCACCAGCATGCCCATCATCAAAACAAAAGGGCCATCAAGCTCCAACCAAACATCTTGTATTCTTATCAAGTCAACTGTAGCTTTCCTCTGTAACTAAGCATTCTAGTTCATAAACCTTCTTTACTACCAATTATCTACATTTCTCAAATACTTGTAATTAGATAATACTATATTTGTTCATACTCCAAATGTATGGGACTCTAATAGGTTTCATTTAAGCCTCACCTCGTGCATTGATGTCGAATATATCCAACAATGCCTATTATTTTCCCAATCTTGTGTATAATTTTTGTGTAATCAATCATAATTGGTGAAGTTTGACATGCGCGTAAGAAGAATAGAAATATATCATCTCATTGCATGTTAACTCTCTATATTTTTACCACTCTTTGCTTTGTTTGGGTATGAATAATTGGTTGACCTTAGTCTATAATTGTGTGATATTTTTTCAAATTTTCTCTACTAGATTTTCACAAAGCATGTTCACGTTAGCGTAATACGCCTATTGAAATAACTTTGATAAGAACTTATGACATTATTTTCACTTGTAACTATTTGATCCATTGGATCAGTAAAGTTCTCTGAATTCAAAGTGTTTAAAAGTGTTCGAACGTTCCAAAACCAATATCTCTTCGTCCTGAATCCAACGCAACTCAAATCGCTCAAAACCAATATCGTATGCTCCTGATATTGCGTTCTAACAATTTTCCTAAAAAGATAAAACAATTGCAGGTTGGCCATGTACATTGAATGGGTAGTCCATACACTGAGTAGGAAATATTACTAGAGAGGGAGATTGTGTTTTTAGGACCAAAGGTTTTTTTCCAAGTGTCCTACTTCTGATTGGTCAAAAGTTGATGTAATTTGATTTGTTGATTAATGTTTGACATGGTCCAATGGTGGAGAGCTACATGGGCCAAAGGTTGGTTACCACGTAGCCTCCAAAATTTTTAATAACATTTTTTTGTATAGGCCGAATAGAGCTTCGAGCGGATCAAACACTAGAACTGCATGGAGGCAACATGACATTCTACTTCCATGCCACTAGTGTTACTTAACATCTATAGTGGTCGATTGTTATTTAAAGTTTAAATGTTGGAACGTTAGGGGATGGGGTCGGGGTTAACCCGTGGCCCCCTGGCCAAACCATGCCCACGAGACCGTAGCATCTGGGCGCTAAGGGTGTGGAGTTAACCCTGATGCCAATACCAGGATTAAACCAACGTTACCACAATTTCAATGGGAAATCAATTAATCGACAGTTACGAAGACCTTACCACCATGCTACAACAATTACAATGTTGTTAGAGCTCAACGGTCACATGACCATACAACATGCAAACTACAGTTCGGACTTGGTGTTACACCAAATTTTGGTCATCTAACATGTTACTGTTATATGGACTAAAGGACACCATGTAAGACCAATTTTACCATAGTGAAATTTCTTTCACTATGAAAAATAAATTAATAACCCCTAATTTATTAAGTTGTTTATGGTTAAACAGGAAACCCCATGAGGAATCATTGAATAAATCCTTATTTGTTTGATTTTCCTCAAGGGATAATTAATTAAACCAATTTTTAATCAATATTCCTGGTCATATTTAAACCAAAACAGGAAAATTAATTATATAAATCATTATTTATCTTATTATTTTTTGGGAATAATTATTTAAAACATTATTTGAATAATATTCCTTTTTAAATTTGACTAAATCATTTATAAATAATTGAATAAATCATTATTTATTTAATTATTACTCAAGATCATTCTTAAAATAATAAATAAATCATTTATTTATTTATTATTTTTAAATAAAGGGGTTTGACCAAATTAAAATTCTTTTTCCCTCCAACAAAAAATAATAAAATATTCCATAAAAGTTGGATCTAGATTTGGTTAATAATATTTTAATTATGCACCAATATCTAGACTAACACAATATTTTGTTATAAATAGAAGGGTTTTTGCACTCATTCACTACCTTTTGTTGCCTAGGGATCACTCTTTCTCTATACTTTTGGTCTGACTTTGATCCTCCCATCATTGTCATATTTTTCTACTTTTTCTTTTGAGTTCCCTTTGAGTTCAATTTTGTTCTAGGTTTTATGCACCATCAAGAGAGAGAGATCTTAGATTTGAAGCACTAAGAAGATACAAGAACCCATCCCATTGAGGGGGACTGGTAACATCTTTCTGTGTTCTCTTCCTAGATGTTATAATACAAAAAAATTCTTTAAAAATTATTGTCTTGTTCATTGGATGCATGGAGCAACTCTTTCTTATTATTTGTTGTTTAATTTCTTTAACTACATAGATCTAGATTTATGTAGCATTTATTATGATCACTAACTGCATATCCAAGGAAATTGATAGCCATATTTGATATTAGTCCTGTTTTTCTTGCATGGCTAAAGTGAGCTTTTTCCGTACGCTTGCAAATAGAATTCACACTAACAACTGGCGACTCCACAAGGGTTTATATTTACGAACATTGTCATTTTTCATATCCCTGCATGACCAGCTACTTCAACCCCTAGGTTTTTTCTTCAACTTCTTATTTTGCATTTCTTAATGTTTTCTTTGACATTTAAAACCATAAAACAATAAAAAATCTAAGTTGCGTGTGTTTCTAGGTACTTTGCATAGGTAACAGGTATTAGCCGTAGTGAAGACGACACTTTTTTCTGAAATCCACTCCTGAAATAGCTAGAAGTGTAGGTTGAACTCTTTGGGACAAAAATTGTGACCCCAGCTCTCAAGTAGTAGAAAATAGACTGAAACATGTGACCTCAGCATAAAACATGTCAGAAACTGCGACCTGTACTTTTGGCAGGATTTTTTCTATGATTTTTCTAGGTTTGTCTGGGCCATTGTTAAGGGTTATTTGACCTCCCTCTCCACCCGTCTTGGACTTGTGCTTGCTTAGTTTTACTCGTCAAAGTAGGAATCCATCCCCTTACAGCTTCAATACACTTCCACCTTTTTAGGAGGAGTTTAGCTGAAGGAGGTCTTCTGAGATTTCAGTTTTTCCAGCCATTTTTCAGATCTGAACCTGCACTTTAAAATCCATTTTAGATCAATTATTTATCCATACGAAACACCTCTTTTCAGTTTATTTTGGTCCTCCTTAAGGTTCCCCTCCATTTCTCTTCCAGTTGCAGCCTTTCGCCGCCTAGTTTGCAGCATTTTTCCCTCTGGTTGTTTTGTTGCTTCCTGCACCTATTTCCAGTAGACCTTACCTTTTGATCCCTATCCCCTTTGACCTTAGATCCATTGACCATTTTTTGTGCTTCAACAAGATTTATCCCACCCATAGACTAGTTGTTATGAATCCCTCCTCCTTAGGTTTAAATTGACACATATATATAGTTGTTTATTTTATTATCGCATTCAGTTTCCTTTACTGTCATTTTCAGTTTTATTTACATATTTTTTTTTTTTCTCTACACACTTCTCGAATTATTTTAAAATTAACACACTTACCACATACACACACACCCTAAGTGAAGAGCTCCTAGTTTACACCGCCAGGAAAACACCTAAACATTGTAATCAATTGATCCTGCATCCCCCTGCCCTTGTTTACCTCTCTTCCTTATTGTGTTATGTATCTCTTTACCATAATTCCACCCCCAAGGCGTTTATCTCGAAGAATCCAAAGCCTTCATCCTCAGTTTCAATTAAGAAGACTTACCCCACTACGTAGGGTTCGAGTTCATCCTCCATCGAGTCCCCATTCTGACTTTGATTCTGGTTCATCTGGTTCCCATTCTGGATCTATCCCTAGATCTTCTCCACCTTTCACCTTCATCATGTTTGTTTTAGGACCATATGCTGGGGGCAGCCTCGGTCCCAATGTTGGAAATGTTACTAGTGGTGCCGCAATAAGAACTATTCCAGTTTCTCCCTTTCTTCCTTACATGGCAAGCCTAAGCATTCCTGATTTTAGCCAGTTGATAAATGATCCCATACACCATGATCTTGATTGGCCTACTATGCCAACAAAGCTCCCTTCAGACATCCCCATGTTTCAAGGAATTGATGGAGAGGATCCTACCAACCATGTTTGTTCTTTCCACATGTGGTGTTTGTCTAACTCCATCACCGATGACTTTGTCTGTCTTTGGTTATTACAGCATACGCTTAATGGAGAAGCTTCCAAGTGGTATGTCGACCAGGCCTCATCCTCTCATACTACTTTTGTGACCCTTGCCAAGGCTTTTCTTTCTTACTTCCAACTCCCCGTTCACTATGACACCGGTACCGAACTCTTGACCTCTTTTTGTAAAACTTCAGCTACCCGCCTATCTGATCATATTCAAGAATGGCACAAAAGGAAGAGCCTATATCGAGCCCTTGCTTTTGAATACTGTGTCTACATGGACTGGTTTTTGAGATCCATTTTTCCTACTATCGGAAAAAATGTCGCATCTCACTTCCCTCTAACCAAGGAAGCTTCCCTCCAGATTGCGTTGAAATATGACCTAATCTATGCACAATCTGGTTATGTTTATACCATCTTGCCTGATCTCCGTAGACCCGGTGGTGCCAACACATCGGGGGCATCCCATGTCACTAAAGCTATCATTGGATCCCTTTCACATCTGTACACTCATCCTCCCATGGGTTATGGTCTCCGTCATGGAGGGGTGAGCTCCTCCAACACTTTCCCCCCTCTTGGCAACATGTATCTAAGATACGACATTCATCCTCCTTTTTCCTAACCCATTTACCCCAATGTTTCCCAACCTCCTTATTATCCGTATCCACAGCCTGGTGCTCCAGCACCTCCACCAGTAGCACCTGAGCCTCCCTTTCTTTCTCAAACTCTGCAACAATATCCACCCACCCCTCAGGAGCAGGTGTATGAACAACAAAGTATGATTAACCCTCCTACTTCCAAAAATAAGAGGAAAGGCAATCAAAACCAACCTATCCCTTGTAATCCAGGAAACAATCCTCAATGGAATGCATTGAACACCACTCAGCCCAAGCAAGATAGGCCTATTCACACGAATAAGCCTTGTTCTTGTTGTGGTGTCTATGGTCACTATACCCATGATTGTTCTATTTTACCTCAGATGTGTCATATGTAGGAAGATCAAGTAGCATCCCGAGGATAGCAAACCTCTGCTTAGGTTCCTCCCAATGCTGCCCCTATCCAACTAGCTATGTTTACCAATCCTTTCCCACAGCAAGGATATGTGGCTGCCCAATCCCTTGAAAGTTAGGTAGCCACTGAACCTCCTCCATCTGGCACCTCTTATTACCAGATCGTCATGATGAACTCTGACCAACCCAATACCATTGACCTGAACCTTCAGACTCAATCCCGTTAGTACAAAAAACCCTCACTACATCTGCTACCGAGCCCCGATATTTAGGTCCCACAGAGCCTCTTTCGTCACCCAATTTTCCTTTATTTATCCCTCAGCCTAAGGTAGAGGTCCATATCAAGATCCCCAAGGGACCATTACATCGAAACACTACTTCCGGAAAAGCCACCCACTCCTACAGTATGGTATATGACTTGGTGCAATCCCTTGCTACCATGTCAATGTTGGAATTCCTCTAGTTGTGCCCTTCACAAAAAAAATCTCTACTAAATTATATGGGCCTTGTGGATCCTTTAAATGATCGTTTGATTGTCTTCAACATTGAAAAGTTAGAACATCACCCCCTTCCTGCATCTGTCGCCTTCCAAATCCCTGTCAAGATCTAAAATGCCAATGTCTCCCGTTGTATCATTGACTAGGGGGAATCCACTTGTGTGATGTCCATTTTAGTTTGGAAGCAGCTCAGATCCCCTGAGTTATCCCCTTCCACTATGACCCTCCATGTGTGGAATGACCACTCTTATCAGCCCATTGGAATGTTCTGCAATTGTCCTATTACTCTTGCAGGAAATATTGTTTGTTTTGACATTGAAGTCATTGATGCCCCCTTAGACTAAAACATTCTATTGGGTTCTAGCTACAGTTATGTGGTCTCTGCTATCCCATCTGCGGTTCAACATAAGATGTGCTTTCGTCACAACGGAAAGATCGTCACCATCAATCAGATGAGATCTTATGAGCTCAAGTCTCAGACCTCTCCAGAGTCCATTATCTCTTCGGTGGCCAATAAACAAATAGTCGAACCTCCGGCCAGTGTCTCACCCGAAGTATATAAATATTCCTCTTTTCTTGGTTCATTCCCCGGTCTTAATCCTCTCATCTCTAACCCTATCTCGGTCTGATCTCAAACAGACTAGTTCGACTAGCCAGCAGCCCCCCCCCCCCCCTCCACAACCTGCTCCTAGTACTTCAACTTATCCTTTAGGACCCCCTCCTCAAGGCCCCTCATCTATAGCAGGTGTCCGTGATCCTCTCTATCCCCCTAGCCTTAACTATCTCAGAGTTGTCCCACCTGGCCATTACCCCTCCAATCAGATATCGTTTCTTGCTCCCCCTCCTGCAGTATTTTTGGTACCTTTTATGGCTACCTTGTCCCTTCCTAACATGACCCTAGGGATCCCATTCTAGTAAATTGATCCCCTAGCCAATATTCCACCTGATCAGCCCAAACCATATACAGCTTTGACCCCAGTCCAATCAGTCACCATGACCTCGTCCTTTTCTTCTGTGCCTCAGCCATCTCAATAGGAACCTGCTCCTATTGTGAAAGCCTCAAGTGAGGGGGGAGAAACCTGCAAAAAGGAACCTAAGGACAAGACTACCCAGATAACCCCCGCTCCTCCTGAGTCTCAAAAATGTCCCCCCCCCCACCACGTGTGCTTTGTGTAATGTTATCCATCATGCCACCCATAACAGTCCTGAATTGCCTCATCTCAAGCGCATGGTCAACGAAGCATTTGTCAACTATGATATTCTAGAGGTCCGTACCAATTTACCCGATTCAGCCCCGAAAGTCAAGAATTTGCACACAAATTATCCTTGTCCTTTATGTGATTTCCATGGCCAGTATACTCACCTTTGTCACCACCTCGAAGATTACTGCACCTCTTCGAAAGTGGTCTGCCAATTCGAGGCCAAGCACAATGAGTCCACCTTGTTATCCACCTATGAAATTTGTTATACCAAAAGGTGGCTGAATCATTTTTTGGAGCCTTCAAGGAACAAATTTTATTTGCAAAAAAGTGTTATCTCTTGAAGACTCTTGAAGGCCTCATGCCTCTGTCCAAATCTTCCCTACTGTGCCCATTTTACACTCTGGAATTCTGCTGATTTTATGAGAAAAGACTGTTGCAAAATCACTTTTTTTCCCTTTCCTCACTTGAAAAATTAACCTCCATTTTGCTCCCCTTTTCCTCAATAAAAATCCTCTATTTTTCATGATTCCCCTTCTTCCATTCATGAAAATCATTTTCCATAGTTTAAAACTCATTTTTGAACTCTGCCGAAACCCCCAAAACCATTGGAAAACCAAAAAAAATCATAAAAAATACATATTTTTGTATACAGGCTTAAGCCCCTTTGGGCTTAGTCTTAAGACCACTTCCCCTTCATGTGCCCCAGCACTAGAACCAAGTGCTAGGGTCCTGGGTGCTTATTGCATCGGAGCAAATCACAAAGCACTATTGTTTGCGTTAAACAAAAACTTTGATGCCGATTAGCCCTGTGTATCATATCCCCGGTCATATTGCATTTAATATAGACCATGTCCCCATAGATGGGCACCAAGCCATATTATAAATATATATCCCGCCCCCAAAGCATTAAAACCTTTATTTATATTATTTTTTTTGGTTTTTTATATGGTTTGAAGAGTTTTCCACTGGCGCATTTCTCAAAACATCTCCACCGTCTATCGGCGCACAATCAATCGCCTTGGTCCCCATGACCACGGCAGCAGTCAGTAGTCCCACAAAATTGGTGGTCCCCAATGCCTAGTCAGCATACACATCAGCACACACACGGAAGCAACTGATTGGAGCGGGTCTTTTTTGGTTGCTTGTGTAGTCGTGAAATTCGGACCCGAAATTGTTATACAGTGGACTTGATAAAAATTTTGGGTCACACTTGGGCTGACATCAACAGGCCCCAAAATGGACTTGATACACTTTATAGGCCGGAATTGATAAAAATTTTGGGTCACAAACACCATGACGTCAGCGGGCACCTTTTGTCATCCGAAATGGTTTATGCATCTTGGTTTTATAGGGAGTTTTGAAGTCTGGGGTATGTTATAAAGGGTGATTAAATGTTTTTTCCATCATATTAAAGGGAAAGCTGGAAGCAGTTTTGATCGCACCACTTTTGGTATGGAAAGGAAACCACTCAAAAGCAAGTGATCCTATAAAAATCCACCACGTCGACAGACAATACCGCCTCATCGCTCCCTCATCACGCATTAAATGTCGACTATGGGCTTAGCGCGATATTGACGTACGCTGTCTGATTTGAGGCTGGCTTGTCGAACGGTGATCACACTCAAAGGAGCTCAGGGGATAAACTAAGGTATGGCACATGAATTTAATTAAAACCCGTCGATTGTGTATGTGGACCCATATCCCACAGGTCCCAGGATCAACTTCAAATGCATTGATGCCTCACGAGCCCTGCGTAGCACTGTACATCAACAAGACACTGTGAATAAATCACAAATCAAAGAGTATCAGTGTCGAATACAGAATGCACCAGAATGGAAGAATGAAGACAAATTTATGAGGATTACGGCTAAGATTGATTTTCAAAATCCTAATCCTCCAAATTAAAACATAGTTTAAATAAAATCATAAGTTTTTTATCAGACGTCAAGGCCTCCACCGCCACATCTGAGGAAAATTGATTCCTCCCAACTACCATAGTGCCACCGGTGCCTCAAGGCATTCAAACATAGGTAGAAGTTATTGATCAAAAGAAACATTTGCCTCAGCATAGCCAGAAAAGTTAATTCTGCAAATAAACTTAATGACAAAATATCAGTAGAGTTACTTTAACATAACAAAGAGCCTCAAAAGTCAATAAGAGCTCCCACTAAGCTTAATATTAAATGAAAAACATTAATACGGACAGAACACCTGTAAACTTCTTCATCGAGCCCCCCGAAGGCCAAGAAGCCATTAAAACTGTATTAATTATCTTTGGAGATCTTTTATCAGATCTCACCTCCTCATTCTTCTATAAATACTACTGGAGAAGATGAGAGAGGGGTTGGTTGCTTAACTTTGAAATATAATTGAGCTTGAGACTTCTACCTGTAAATAGTGTTCACTGGCTCTTGAAGCTCTACTTGTGATAGATAATTTATTCTAGGAAGTGTAGATGATTGCTAAGCTAAAGCATTGGACTTAGAGCTGTAACTGGTTTGGAGCATCAATACAAGCTAATTTATGGGATCCTGGTCTATGTCGACGGTGATGTTGTTTCTTATTGTAAATTGTTATTTTATTTCTGTTTCCACCGTGTTCATCTTCTCTTATAAAGAACAACATGCATAGAGTTAGGATCTACTGTATATCAGTACCCTTCTCTGACTCGATATCTTTATCTACATGTTTTCTTCGAATTCGTGTTATTTAGGAATGATTTAATTCAGTTCTAAGCATAGGAATGCTGGCGTTCCCTCATCCTAGTGCCTTAGCTAATTGTTATTCTTAAATGTTATTTTCAATATATGTTAAGTAGAGATGAACTAAGGAAGATATGGTGTGTGCTAGTCCTAGTTTTATTCCCAAAGACTGTCTGAATGTTTCCCTTGGAATGTGTTGAAACACTTACCAAATCATAGGCCATTCTTTGTTATCTTTGTGTTTGTCTTGAAATTTACCAAGTAGAGCAGAGCTAGGAGAGGATTTGTGGTGAGCCCGGCCTGCTAGTTTCTTCTCCAACAGTTGCCTTCAAGTTTCCCTTTGTTTTTTTAAATGTTTTTCTATTGAAAGTGCATCAAAAGAAGGCTAGTTTAGAAGTACTTACCTGATCTTAGATTACTTTTATGTCTTTCTTAAGTGTATTTCAAAAGCAGGCTAGTTTAGAAGTACTTGCCTGATCTTAGGCTACTCTTTGTTCTTCATTTGTTTAAATCCCCTTATTTTCGCAACACTTCATCCCATAAAATCAAACTTTAAAGAGATCCTTAGACATAGATGACTTGCCCCATGGACCACTCTTGCCCCTTGCTATTTCAGTTAAACCCTATTATGACTCCATAGCCCAATGGACTAAAACCTGCAATTATCTATCTTCTTGGCCAAAGCTTGTTCTATTTGCTTGGAACTTCTCACCTTTGAAACTCTTTGCATTTAGAACTTTCCACCTCAAATAATAATCATGCTCAACCATCCAAAAACAAAACAAACCCTCGGCCTTCATAACTAGCCTAATATCATTTCCAAAAACCTTAAAGATAAATCCATCTTTGCACTTATTGGAGAGATCCCACTCCGGATTTAGGAGGGCTAGATCCTAGAATCCAAAAGTGGTTGAAATAATGTTTTTTCTGTGATTTGACTTTTCCAATCTTGCTAATTACAGATTCCTAACACACCTCTCCCTTATTTTCAAGTTTTACTTTAGGAGAACGAGAGGACACATCTACTCCCATTGACATTCCCTCTCTTGATGTTGAGATGATGGAGCCTTCAGCCATCATTTTCTACCTATCATCATCTATGAGATCCATGGTGGAAGACCCCTCTGGGACGTTTCCTTCTGTTTCACCTGACCTCCCTTCAACGATCACCCTGGGCTCAACATCGGTGGACCCCTCATATAATTGTTTTTTGGTCACCCCCTGTGATGATGTGCATGTGAACCTTTCTTCTCATGATGATGGGTCAGGTATAATTGTGGCGTCATGTAGTCTCCCTTGCACCAGTCACCTCATCTTCCATTATGATGAATACATTATGGGAGTCGTGGGATGATATGCACCACTGTGCATACTTCCTTCCGTAGTAGTCCCATGACCAATATGTTGTGGAAACAAAAGACTTCATTATTGATGAGGTCTATTGGTTTATAAATCCCATCCTTGCACCTGATGCTTTCGAGGAAGGAAATATGGCCAATATATCTCCTCCCATTAAAATTAACATTTTTGACAAACCAGGGGTAGAAGAAAACATTACCTTGGGTGCCCAATGAATCCCAGAAGAAATTGAGGCTTACACTAAGTTAATCAAGGAATTGTGTGATTTTTTCACCTGGTCCTATTCAGAAATGATCGGACTCGATCCTGCCATTGTCGAACACCATATTGATACATGTCCCGATGCCAATCCTGTTCGTCAAAAGTTGAGACTCATTAATCCTTCCAGACGAGAGGTTGTCAAAGCCAAAATCGATAATCTCAAGAAAGCTAGTTTTATCTATCCCATTGAATACATCACTTGGGTGTCCAATCCTATTATTTTCCTCAAGAAACAAGGCACCGTCTATGTCTACACTGAATTTCGTGACCTGAATAAAGAGTGTCCCAAAGGAAAATTCCCCACACCATTCATTGGCCAAATCATTGATGAGTGTGTGGGGCACAAGGTTCTACCCTTTATGGACGGTATCTCCAAATACAACCAGATTTTTATGTCATGTTGATCAGCTTAAAACTGCATTCATTAGTTCGTGGGGAACATTCACTTATAGGGTCATGCCATTCGGCCTTAGGAATGCTGGATCCAACTTTTAGCGGGCCATTTCATAGTATTTTCATGACTTGGCTCATATTGTCCTTGCTTATTTAGACAACCTCACTGCACGTTCTAAACATGGGGTGCAACACCTCCATGATTTGTGTACCGTCTTTCTCTGATGCTACAAGTATAATATCCTCCTCAACCCATTGAAGTGTGTCTTTTGTGTTACTGTCGATCATCTTCTAGGCTTCATTGTGTCTAAAGATGGTATAACGCTTGACCCATTTAAATTTCAAGCCATTATTGAGGTTCCTATTCCTAATACCTTACGCCAGTTACAAAGCCTCCAAGGCAAAGCTAATTTCCTTTGTTGGTTCCTACTTGACTACGCCACCATCGTGCATGGGTTCCTTAGACTCCTCCGATTTAAAATTTCATTCATTTGGGATGACTATGCTGAAGAGTCTTTTGATGCCCTAAAACATGCTCTCACCTTTGCTCCCTTGATTCATCCCCCTGAATTTGATACAGATTTCATCCTATACATATCGGCCTCCACCCATTTGGTCGTTAGGGTCCTTATTCAGGAAGATGACAATGGAATAGAGCATGTTATATGTTATTTTAGTGAGAACCTTGTAGGCCCCCGTATGTCATACTCACATGAAGATAAATTGGTGCTAGTTGTCGTGTTCTTGGTCCAAAAAATTCATCATTATATCCTCATGCATTCCACCATGGTCGTGACTAATTCCAACCCTATGGCCTTCCTATTGAGATGTTGAATCATCAATGGGAAGTATGCCCATTGGATTGTTATCCTCTAGGAATTTGATCTTGAATTTGTCACACCAAAGAGTAAGAAAGGCTTAGCCTTCGTTGAGCTCATTTCTGAATTACCTATCGATACGTAGGATCCTCTAATTAATGACAATTTTCCCGACCAACATTTGTTCGCCATTACCTCGGACGACCCTTGGTATGGTGACATCCTCACTTATCTGCGAACCCAAAATTTTGTCATCCATCTTGATTATGATGCTCAACGACATATTTGACACCAAGCCCCCTGCTACCTTCTCATTGGTCACGACCTCTATCATAGCAGTGTAGATATTGTCCTTCGTCATTGTCTCACGCACACTAAAGATGAGCAAGTCCTTAATGCCTGCCATAGCAGCGCTTGTGGTGGGCACCTCTCCAGACTGGCTACTGCCAAAAAAATCGTGCACACTGGGTATTTTTGGCCTTCAGCAGTCAAACACTGCTCCAATTGCCAAAAAATTTCTCCAAAGCCTCAAGACCCTCCGACTCCCCTCCATCCTATCATCTCAACTGGTCACTTATGTAAGTGGGTCATAAAATTTATGGAGTGTGGACCTACATATACTGGTAACCACAAGTATATCATCTTGCCAATTGACTATTTCACAAAATGGGCGGAGGCCATGCCAACACTAAACAACACGGCAGCTACCGCAACCCTCTTTTTCTTTAACCATGTTATCTCTCGATTCAGGGTTCTGAAACAATTGGCCTACGACCATGGCCAACATTTTGAAGATGATATATGGCATGAGCTATCCTCTCTATTGGGATTTGAACACCAATATTCATCGTCCTATTACCTCCAAGGTAATGGTCAAGTTGAAGCGGTCAATAAAATCTATAAAACCATGCTTCAATGGATGGTGAATAAGCAAAAAACCAACTGGCACCATATGTTCGTCCCTGCTTTTTCGACCTATAGAAATTTTGTTAAAACCACCACCAGGTTTACTCCTTTCCACCTTGTTTTCAGCATGTAGGAATTCCTACTGATCAAGTGTGATATCCATTCCCTTCACCTAGCTATCGAACTTCTCCTTGACACTCAACGTTTACAACAAAGACTTATCATGCTTGAACATGCTTCCAAGGATGGTCGTGTTGCATTACAAACCACCGAGGCTACCAAGAAACACACCAAAGATCAATATGATCGAAAATTCCACCCTCGTACTTTTCACGAAGGTGATCTTGTTCTAGTGTATGACCAGGCTCATGATGTTGTCAGTCATGGGAAGTTTGACTCATTATGGCTAGTCCCTTACATCATCAGTAAGGATTTAGGTAAAAGGGGCATAATTTCTAAAGGATTTCAAAGGCCACCCTCTTCCTAATCCTCCTAATGCAGTCTACCTTAAGAAATATTAATATTAGCATTTCCCTCTTGAAAATCATATTTTATTTCTTTTAGGTAGCCAGATTTTGTTTTTTTGGTGATTTGATACTTCACCCGGATACATTTTTTCCAAAAAAAGTCACCTCACTGCTTCTCAAAATTTAATTTCTTCACTTTAAACACTTGTACTTGTGGCACCACCTTTCCTTCATACTTGTCTATCCTCATGTTGATTTTTTTTGTTATTAACCATCTTGTAATCATGTTTCTATGGTCCCCATCGGGCCTGTTCTATGTGCCAACATCATCGAGTCGCCCATGTTAGAGCATCCGAGTCGAGTCATCATTGCATCCATGGAGTCTGTTCTGAGTCCCCTTTTCTCTCCCATCACAGTCTTCCATCCTTCGTTGCTTTGTACCTCTCTCGTGTCACACATTTTGGCCTACAGTCATACTATCCCCTATCCCCTTCTTAGTCAAGTCAATAGCTGATAGGTCATCGATGCCTTTTATGCCAGAGCAAGGGAAGTCATCATCCCACTACTATTACACAGCATTTTGTCACCGCCCCTGCAATCCCCATCCTGCACATTGGAGGACCATTTCTTTGACTTATATGAAGTGTCAGGACTTGCAAAAAGTGCCATTGCATCCCTTGCCATGAGAAGAAAATTTCCTCTATCGAATTTTCCTTGAACAGACCATCAAAAACACATGCTTTTGGGTTGGTGCTGGCAGGAAATTGTGGCCTCACACTGATAAAGGAAATTAAAACTTGGTCTTGTGCCCATTGGCGCTCTCTTTCAGTGAGCTACCCATGCCGAGCTATTTTTGGAAAGTTTTTTAAATATAGAAGTGAAATTTCCAAGCTAACTAATTCATGAGCAAGTCAGCTTGGGTTGTTCGACTGAATAATGTCGAGCACCTTCCCTTGGCTTCTTGTTTCCCCCTTTTGGAGAAACATCCCAAAGGATAATGCCTCCCTTCCACCATTTGAGGGATCCCAACCTCCTCCTCTCCTTATATAAATATATCTCTCTCACATAGATGCACCTAGCTGAGTAGGAATTGTTGAACATTTTGCTGAACCAATATGATATAGCTGGTGTGAGATAGAGCAGATAGAGACCTTTGTCGAGAGAGAGCTTAGGCTTATTTCCAAACTAGGTCCAAATTCCCTGATGAATGCTTGAGATGCGTTTTGACTGGACTCGCTGAAGGAGGCTGCAACATCAAGGCTCTAGTCATAATCTCTTTCTTCCTCCTAATATATACATCACTGATGTTCTGGTTCCCACCTTGTGCTTATGTGATTTATCTTACGCAATACGTTTAATTCTCCTTGACTAATTAGCTAGTTATGAATGCAATTACTGTCTTGTATGATTATTTCATTCTCTAATATTTGTGCAGACACCCGAGTACCATTGCTGAAGGATCACGACGTGTCGAGATGAGGACCAGGAGACCAATGCTACAACTACAAAAACTATGTTGGATCACAGGTAGGACAATATATCCCGATTCATTTCATTCATTAACTAGAAACCAACACATTAGCATGTCCTCTTGCTGCTATCCCCACCCTAGGGCTAGAGGGATCGCCTCTATCCGCACAGGGGATTTACCTACACAACAAGTTGGCAACTCTGGTGGGGAGCTAGTGTGTGTTTTTCATCTCGTTTTTTGTTGAGCGTTTGACTTGTCGAGTCAAATTTGGTTGTTTTATTGATTTTCTTCTTTGCTTAACATGCCTAACTATTTTAAATCATCATGTTCAGTTCCAAAGTGTCAAGTCTAACCTCGGCTCAGTACTATTATCTTTTTCCCATATTTTTCTAGCTTGGCGCAGTTTTTCCTTGAACAATCGTGCCAATTAACACTTGTTTCTTTTGTCAGAGGTGTGCCAACCCCTGTTAAGCATGTATTACAACCTGACAGTCGCGTCGAATCCTGTAGGATTTTATTTAACCTCTTTTCTAAGTTTTTGTCAATATTTCTTGGTTCTGGATTGGTTATTTGCCTTGCAATTGGTCTTTTAAAATTGTTTTGACTCTGTAGTCTCAGTCTTCTCAGCTATTTTTCCATCATCTTATCAGTGGATTTTGTAGCCCTATGGTTTCTAGGTGTCTTATGTTATTTTTTTGGGCTTCTCCTCACTGAGCCTTCTGAGTTAAGTTCGAGTCACTTTTATCTTTGTCATTTCAATTCGCTGACTGATTGTGTTAGTATTTTTTGATTATTCATTTCTTTGGTTTGTTGGATGATCACTTTTGTTTTTGTTTGACTCTCCATTTTTTCACTTTGAGCATATATTACATTACCCATTGGATTTTTTTGAAAGCCTTTTTTTTTCTTCGAAAAGTGCATCCTTGTTTTCAGTGAGTTTTATGTTTGTATTGCATTTGATTTTTTTTGTTTTAGATATTTGCATTGTAGTGCTCAAAACTAGTTTTTTCTTTGCTTTTTAGTGTAACAGTGCATTGTGTGCTTCATTCATCTAAAAAACAAAAAATTGCATTCTTTCGCTTGAATCGAAAATGAAAATTTATTTTGCATAACTAGCTCTTAGCGAACAAGAAAGAGTTTTCATTTTTTTGTTTTCTTGTATTAGATGCATTAGTGAAAGTATTCTTATGTTTCCATTGATTGCTACTTTGTTAAAGATACATATCCTTCTCTTAGCTAGCATTCATTGAATGGAAATGGTGTTATTTTTCATGTAGTGTGGATTTAGGAATTCGAGATCACATTCGGTAAGGCCTTGAAATCGAAACATTAATTCAAGATCAACCTCAAAATCAATTCAGTCAATCTAAGCAAGCATTAAAACCTAACATAAATATTTTAGAGGTATAGTCTAATCACGTGTTCCAGCATTGTTAAACCTGGTGGATGTCGTTTTCCATTTGGCATTAGACAACACTAGTATAGAATTGTGCTCCCCGTACCATCACATATATAAAGGGAGACCCTCATATGTTGCAATCCTTTATCCATAGGAAGCCGAGTCTGTCACCCTCTAACTGTGATACACCGAACACAACATTCAGGGAGACTGCTTGCATGTATGTCAAGTCCTTGGTCATTTCTCTTTCATTTGATCACCAAGGTGTATATTGCAGTTCACGGAAACTTGGTACACCCTCTTTCTTAGATTACCTGAGTAGCCATTTTGATATTTTCGTGAATCTTTGAAAGTGAAAAGATCATCAAGCACTTTTCATTTCATGTTCGTTCAATTTGAAAGTGACTATAGTAATCTTTTGCCTATTTCTCGACTCTTAAAACATGAAACAACAAAGTTCTATTTCAATGTCATAAAATTAACTTCCTATGATCACATGCCCATTAAAGTTTTCTACCTGGCTTTTTTTTTGTATTTCTTTAGTGTTTGATCTTGAAGCCTCGAATAGGCTATCTCATTTTCTTCTTGTGTTCAAATATTGTCACGGTGGCAGAACCACCAGTTTTTTCATCTTCTTCACTACCTCCTAGTGGTAGTCCTTTTCCTCACGTTTCTTTGGAAACACCTCAGTGCACTAGCTCTGCCGGGTTTTCGCAGCCTATTCTCCCGAGTGTCTTACCTCTCGCTACCCAGTCCCCTCCTGAAGGGTCGATTGATTTCAGTTGGCCATCTCAAGGTGCTTAGTCGGGTTTTGGGAGCGAGGAAGAATTCCCTCCTCTTACTTCAAGATTTCCATTATTAGTCATTGCTTTACCCCATAATACTCGTCGTATTTTTGATGATCTTATGACCATGTCAGATATGGATTCTTCTAGTCCTATTGGCAGTGAAGAGATACATGTTTCTACAAGAGAATATCATCTTTTCCCAGAAGAGTTCTTGTATGTCTCCAGTGAACCGTCCCCCCAATCTATGTCTCTTCTGCCCAATTATCATACTTTGGGTGAGATCATTTCTGGTGTAGCATCCATGACACAGTCCAATACAATGGCTCCCATTGGAAGCTCGATTTTTCCTACTTTAAGAATGTCACCTTCGATACCCATCTCATCAGCCACTGTTTGATATTTCCTGGTCTCACCTGCCATTTGTGTGGCTTCATCTGCACCAGTTGTTAGCATGGCTCAGTCGTCAGGGTCTATTGTTGTTCGCATGTCTACCTTTATCCATCCCACATTACCTGTTAGGCCTGCTGCAAGTAGATCGTAGCCTCGCGTTGTGGAAACCCATCCTACGTGCACTACACCTATGGTTTCTACTTATACATTCGATGACTAGCTTTTGGATATTCAGCGACGGTATGCTCCCTCTTCGGATTCTCAACCACATAATTCCACACCTCAGGGTTCTCAGCAGCCGCAAGCTCCTGACAATCCTCCCCATTATTATTATTTCTGTGGTAATACCATGTATTTGCCTCCCATTGATCCTAATAAATTTATTTATTTATCTCCGTCTAATCCCTATCAGATCATTTCTTGTCAAGGGCCATTTTTACAGGGACAACCCTCGGGCCTACAAGGGAAGCCCTTACAGGGACAACCTTTGGTCCAGTAGGGACAACCCTTTGGTCCTCAGGGAAAACCTTACGATCCAGAAGGACAACCCTTACAGGGTCAACCTTCGGCCCAACAAGGAAAACCCTACGGTCTGTCTGGTCAACCTCAGTTTCAACCAAGAGCATCTAATGTTCCTGGGGGGTAATTTTATCCACCACAGGGAAAAAAAATTTTGCAACAACAACAACCTTAAATCCAGCAAGGCAAATATTTTTTACAGCAAAGACAATCCTACGGTCATATGCAAGGAAACCTGGTTTTCAAGGGAAACCTGGTCCATCCCATCCATCTGTCCAATCTCTTCCATAATCGAAACCTGTTGGCCCTCAATATCCAGGCCAACCTCCTCTGCAGGGAGAGCCTGCGCAACCTCAGTATCCAATTCAACCTACTCAACCCTCTCAATAGTCGGTTCAACCCGTTCAACCTACTTAATAGCTAGTTCAACCTATTCAACCTGCTCAACAACTCATTCAACCTACTCAACAGGGAGAACCTTCTCAACCTCAAGGCGCTACTTACCCTCCTCATGATCAATTTCACGTAGTATATAGTGCGCCCCAAGGTTTCACTTCTTACCCTCAAACTCCTTCTAAGATGGTGTATAATCCACCTCAAGGAAATTCTTAAATTCTGCAGCAAAATCCCTATGTTGCTCAAGAAGGACCTCAATGGTATGCTCATAATTAGTATCCCAGACCTCAACCCCAGTATGGGTAAAACTATCAGGCTTATAACCCCTATGGACAGAATCTTCTGAGGAAAAGCATATGGGGGTATAATTTCTCTCAAACTAGGTGGAATGCTAACACTAGTTTTTATCAATGACCTCCAATGTATTTTAATCCGCAATTACGATTTCTCACTACACTAGCACTGCCTGATGTGCCAAATTTGACGAACGATCCGATCCTTCACAACCTGTATTAGCCTCCAGTTCCAACCAAAATTCCCTGCGATTGTGCCAAATTTGAGGGCAAGTCCAAAGAAGACCCGTAAGCGCATGTTATAATATACCATCTTTGGTGTTCCTTTAACTCTTGGGTTGACGATTCTATCCAAATCCGTCTTTTCCAATGGAATCTTACTAGTGTCACTATGAAGTGGTACATCGAGTTATCTCATGGGATATTTAAGGATCACAATTCTTTAGCCATGGTGTTTCTCACACAATTTCAGTTACTGGTTCGATATGAAACCAGGACACACATCCTCACATCCTTGAAGCAAGATCGAGCTACCCATATCTTAGATCATATTCATGAATGGAGGCATCGTCATCACTTGATCAAGTTTGAGATTCTTGATCAGCTTCTAACTTATTGGTTTACTACCTCTTTCATCAGTCCTATTGCTAAGGAAATTTCTATGGGTGCATGCATCACTGAGGAACAAACCATTTCTTGTGCCTAGTACCTTGATCTTGTGTACTCTCACTCAGGCACATTGTATGATCTCTTGTCTTATGCTCCCAAACCTATAACTTCCAAAGAACCCGTGACTCTATCCGTCGATGATATCATCGGTTTCGTGTCTTATACTTCTTGAAATTCTTCCCCTCTGAATCTTGGGAAGGAAAAATCTACTCCTTCCAGTAACACTGCTTCTCAGCCCACCCTGAATTATCATAAAACCACAGAATTGAATTTTTCTCAGGCCAATCCAGTGGATAAAACTTCCAAGGGTAAAAATAAGGGTAAAGGTAAGGCCAAAGCCGATACCCCGAAACATGATTCTTAGAAATCTCATGCTGATGATGGCTCACAACGTAAAATGAAGTATCCTTGCTTGATTTGTGATGAAGAGCACTCCACTAAGGATTGTCCTCGACGGGCTGAAGTGAGTCGATTTATCAAAGGCACCCAGGGAACTCCAACTGTTCTCAAAGAACCTTTTTTTTCATATTAGACTCAGTTGGTAGAGCAACCTCAGTCCTTTACCCCATTTTTCTCTCACGTTTTCACGATGAACGGTTCCGCAATCCGTTTCATAGCTACATGATCGAAAGATTATACTAGATCATGTCATGCAACGGGGAAAGAGAACAAAGACAGTACTCCTCCTCTGCCTGCTTCTGGCCCTCTTCAAATTGAAAGGCCCAGTACTGAGCCCGTTGTACGACCACCTTCCAAATGTGTACTCCGCAAGTCTTCTTACAATCCTAATGCCCGTGCTGCTCAACATTATAGTATTGTTGAGGATTTGGCTTAGGCACCATCTGCGATGTCTACATTAGAAGTACTTCAGAGCTGTCCATGTCAGCGGAAGGCTTTGCTATCTACCATCGGTGGGGTTTATCCTCTTGATTCTAGCTTTATCACTTTCGAATTGGAGAATTTTTTCCCACATCTCCGTCACCAACTTGTGCTCATGATACAAGTTGGCATTAATGGAATCAAAATCCATCGAGTAGTCATGGACGAGGGTGTGTCTACATGCATCATGTTATCTACCTGCTGGAAAGATATTGGTTCTCCAGCTCTGAATTTATCTACAAATGCTCTATAAGCATTTGATGGAAGGGAATATAAACCTCTTGGTGTTCTTGCTAGTTTACCGATTACTGTAGAAGGGAAAACAATAAATTTCGAGGTTGAAGTAGTTGACGCCAAGCTTAATTACAATCTTCTCCTCAGTCATAGTTGGACCCATGCCATGTTGTGCATTCTGTCCACTCCATTTCATGTTTTATGATTCCCACATGAAGGAAATATCATTACTGTCGATCAATTGTCATTCTTCACTTCTTCTTCTGAGAACAATGTTCCATACGTAGATCAAATTCCTACGCCTTACACGAGCATTGGGCTAGGTCTCTTCAAATACCCTGCCCTCATGGGTATTTTTCCTCTTCCTCCACCCAATATTGTTTAGGTTAATATGATCTCCAGGTCTGAAAATCCGTGGCTCATCCCTTTGCCCGAGCAGATTGATTCATTTGGAGATTCGATGTCGTTAAGTCTGATCGAGATTGATTATTGCGAGCTTATTTTGTCTTCGAATCCTCTGCTTCCTGATCATGCTCCTTTGGGCATGTCTCTTGATATTTATTCTCAATCCCCCTAGCTCAGAAATTAAAATACGCTCGATCCTTTGCAAGAGATATTTCCCTCTGATGAAGCCATCATGGAAACTATGTCTCTCGAGGATCCTCCTTGGGACAATAGCCATCATCATTCCACATTCATGCCTGGCCTTGGGGCGATGTCTACGTGTCTCAAGAGGTTTGCTTCTCAGGTTCCTTTTTCTCCACTTAAAATGCCTATTCTAACACAAGAAGTCTTTACGGAAGGTAACATTAGTAACATCACACAAATGATGCCTATCGACATTTCCTTCAAGCAGAGAATTGTCGAGAACATCCATATTGCGGTGACCTATTCTCTCGATGAGATTCAGGTGTATACTAGTCTCTTCCGTGAGTTTCATGATGCCTTTGCATGGTCTTATGAGGAGATGCCCTACATTGATCCAAGTATAGTGGCGCATGAGATTCCTATCTATCCTAGTGCGAAGCTTGTTTGCTAGTGTCTTCATCCTGTGCATCCTATAAAGGCTGCCGCTATTAAGGGAGAAGTTGAAAAAATTCTTAAAGCTTGTTTTATCTATCTGATTCCCTTGACAGAATGGGTTTCCAATATTTTTCTTGTAGATAAGAAATATGGTACCATTTGTGTTTGTCTTGATTACCGAGACATTAACCATGCTTTCCCTAAGGATAATTATCCTACTCCTTTTATTGATCAAATCATTGATGACTATGTTGGGAGTGAGATTTTATCCCTTATGGATGGGCTTTCTGAGTACAACCAGATTAACATTCTTTCAACTGATCAACGTAAGGCCGCATTTATCTATCCCTGGGGAACTTCCACTTATGAAAAGCTCCCTTTCGGTCTGAAAAATTTTGGCGCTACATTTCAGTGAGAAATGTCATATGCTTCCCACGATATCAAGCACATTGTTCAGCCAAATATGGATGACCTTTTGTCTCATTCGGCTAAGCATAAAGACCATCCTAATCATCTCTGTGAGATATTTCTTTGTTTTCAATGCTATAATATCCGGCTGAACCCGCATAAATGCGTCCTCTATGTTGACTCTGGCAGACTCTTAGGGTTTATTGTTTCCAAAGATAGGATTCATCTCAATCCACTCAAAGTTGAAGCTATCATTAATCTCCCCTCTCCTTCATCCTTACATCAGTTGCAGAGTCTACAAGGAAAGGCTAATTTCTTACGCTATTTTATACATTACTATGCCAAAGTGGCTTAAGGATTTATGCGATTATTGAAGCATGATGTCCCATTCCTCTGGGATGAGATCGCCCAAAATTCCTTCAATGCACTGAAAATGTTGCTCATCAATGCTCCTCTGTTGTGTCCTCCGAATTATCATCATGATTATTCCCTCTATTTGGCTGCCGTGTTTAGCATGATTGCCATGGTTTTGGTACAAGAAGATGACGATGGTGATGAGCATGTCATTTACTATCTGTCTTGTAACCTTTTTGATACTAAAACGCGATATGAACAAGGCGAGAAGTTGGCATTGGCTGTTGTTCAAGATGTTCAACATTTTTGTCACTTCATTCTGTTGCGTATAATGACTATGATTTCTGACTACAACCCTATGATTTATATATTTACTCGTCAATTGCTGGGGGGAAAGTACTCGAAGTGGATAGTCATCCTCCAAGAGTTTTATTTGGAAGTCACTAGTGCCAATTCAAATAATTCATTAGTCTTCGTCGATTTAATCTTCTCTCTTCCTTCTGATTCTGCCTTGTCTAGTTTCGAGGAATGCATTCCAGACGAAATGCTTTTTCTGATTAGCACCGTTGATCCTTGATATGGTGATATAATTGTATATATTTATACTTCTACCACATCAGAGTTGATTACATTCTCCACCAGTGTCTGACTCTCAAGGAGGCTCAAAAAGCCTTGAATGATTGTCACAATGGCGCCTGTGGCGGTCACATGTCTGGTTATTCTACTGCACAGAAAATTCTTCATGTTAGGTATTTCTGACCCACGATATTTAAATATTGCATTTTTGTTGTTTGTAAGTGCCATGATTGCTAGATCTATCAGCACAATATGCATGTGCCACCTTCACATCTCCACCTTGTCATTACCTTTGGTCCCTTTGAAAAGTGGGGTATCGGTTTTATGACGTGTAACCCT
Source organism: Pinus albicaulis (assembly GCA_034641835.2). Taxonomy (NCBI): domain Eukaryota; kingdom Viridiplantae; phylum Streptophyta; class Pinopsida; order Pinales; family Pinaceae; genus Pinus; species Pinus albicaulis. The sequence continues at coordinate 317,148,475 of CM076581.1, read as the reverse complement.
CACTCAGTCGGGGGTCATGCTTATATCATCGTAGCCATTGACTACTTCGCCAAATGGATCTAAGCAATTCCTACACTTATGGCTAATGGTAAGACAACATCACAGTTTCTATTCAATAATGTCATTTCTAGGTTTGGTGTCCCTAAAGCCATTGTTACCAATCATGGTTCCCATTTTTGGAATTACATGGTGGCAGAGTTGACTTCCAAGTTGGGTCTGCATCACGACAACTCAACATCGTACTATCCTTAGGCCAATTTCTAGGTTGAAGCTGTGAAAAACGTTCTCATCACTATGCTTCAACGTATGATTGGGATGCACAAATCAAACTAGCATCTCATGTTGTTTTCAGCTCTTTGGGCATACCGAACCTTAGTCAAAGATGTGACCAGATTCACTCCATTCCAACTCGTTTATAGTCAGGAAGATACCCTTCTGATTGAATGTGAAATACCTTCGCTCAATTTAGCCATTGAATTGCTACCGAATACTTCACCAGAAGAAGAGCATCTTATCTATTTAGGAAGGTTGGATGAAACTCACCACTTTACTGCTCTGGTCATTGAAGCACAGAAAAAGTGGGTCAAAGGTCATTTTGACCAGTTAGTTTCCCCTCATTCCTTCATAGAAGGAGACCTCATCCTCCTATATGACCAAGCTCACGATAAGCTGGGGGCAGGAAAATTTCAACCCGTGTGGCATGGGCCTTACGTTGTTAAATGTGTTTTGTGAAATGGGGCTTATGAGCTTATTGATTATGAAGGGCATCCTATGGATTAGCCCAGAAATGGGTTGTATCTTAAAAAATACTATGCATGAGTCATGATGGGTGAAAATGTGAAGTTGGGTTACACTTTTTTCCCTTTTTTGAGAAAAAACTTTCAGCTTTTCCGGTTCTTCAAATTTCTGCAAACTATAACAATTGTTCTATTTAGAATTTCATTTTGCGATAAAAACAAAAGTTGTCAAAAATTTTGTATATGTCAACTTAGCATTTCTTTGAGTGTGTGTTTCTTAACAATCAAAGGATTCATAAGAACTCATGTTAATATGCAATGTTGTATTCATTGAAAAATTTTGTTTTTTAGAAAACAAAATGTGTTACAACAATCTAGACAGAGTCTATTTTGATTTCATCATATTTACAAAGGCAATGCATGCATATCATAATTACTAGAATTTTTTTAACTGGTTCAATATGAAAAAACTGCATATTTTGGATATGTTTCACGATGCAACAAATATCTTAACATATAAGTTATAAACTAAAAATCTAAAAGCTACCCATTAGAGACGACAGAACAATGTAATGCCCCATAATTTTTTAAATTTTTTTTACAATGTCTTTTGGGAGATACATAATTTTGATGTCACTGAATCACAATGACCCTCAGAAATTTCTTGCACACATTTTATTAGAAAATTAATTAAAATTAGTAAATGTTTATGAAATTCCATAAAAGTTATATTTCCTGAAAATAGATACAATTCTTAAAATTCTTGTCTTGCTTCTGACAGTTAATTCAGAATGTTTCATGGAGTTTAATCAGTCCAGAGTTGTAGAAACATCAAGCTACGTAACTGGTGACACGTTAGTTCTTCCGAACTTTAATCTAATTTTCTATCGTCCAGAAAATTTCGCGGCGCCCCTCCTAAAACACATTTCGCGGCAATATAAATTGTCGGGAAATCATTCATAATTTTCACACATTTTGCAATATATATATATATATATATATATATATATATATATATATATATATATATATATATATATATATATATATATATATATATATCGAGTGTTTTCATCCATGTGCATCATAAGTTCCAAAAATATGTATATTTCGGTTACATCCCGAGACATCATGTCTCTCAAAAAATATGCGGAAATAAAACCTAGGTGTCTAATCGGCATGATGCTCATGATAACATGTCATGGCCTATACAAGCCACCTCACCAAGCAGTGGACATAGTTTGACACCCCGGCAGTGTGTCTTTGGTATGCACGAGGAAAATCATCAAATCGCGCATAGTCTGGGATCCCATGGGAGATTCTCTCCAAGTTTTGTACGATTTCCTCCTCCTTGCCTCGCTCGCAATGAGGGGCTACATCAAAATAATGAGGAATCAACCTCGCTATCGGGGACATACCTACAGGTGTCTCTGGGCCAACATCTGCAATTACATGGATTAATTTCAGAACATGCATAACAAAAAAATCATAATACTCATCAAAATAAAAAACGAGTCTTACCCAGTACTTCATCCCAATCCTCTCCTTCTAGCATCAGAAGATTTGCATTACCAATGAAATTTGTGCCAGAGTAGGGCCAATCCTCCACGACGATCAGCTGTCGGCGGTGCCACTCAAAGAACTTTGGTCTCTAGGACATCTGTTGACATCCCCCTGACCTTGGAATCAAAGATGCCCAACGAGCCATTCCTAGCTCTTGGGGTGGTAGTGTCGGAACTATTAACTCCTGACGCTGAAATATTGGTAGTTGCTCCAAGATGAATGATAGCAATATGGACCTATACCAAAACTACTTCAGCTTGATTTTCTTTCATTTTTTCAGTTGACGCTTCATGTTGATTGTCACCACCTTTTCCCAATTGTAGAGGGTCAGTGCCATCCAATGTACAACAAGAGGTAGCTTTGTTTTTGTGGCCTCGTATGACACCTGCGATCAAAAATCTTGTGGGATGGTGTACAACACTACCTTTAGTGCCAAATCTGAAATATTTTGGATTTCTAATTTTCCACTTCTTGATCCTTTACTTGCCCTTGGGCTCACCCTATCAATAACCATACTCTTGTTCTCCATTGATGGTTGTGTGCCGCTCAGGATTGGTACTGCCCCCTCCGCAACAGTCTGGTTATAAAATAAACATTTGAGACTTCTATCTTAGGTTCCTAGTCGTGAATAATTAATTTTTCCTAATCAACATCCCGGACACTGATCAAGTGCTGCAACAAATATGATTGAGTGGTCCTTGATGGCAACCTACTTGATGAAGTTTTCCTTGATGGAAACCTACTTGATGAGTTTCCTATGATAATAAACCTATGTGTTAAAGATGTAAGAATGATGTATCTACATATTAGTTGATATGTGATAGAGAAAATAATTCTAGTAAGTGCCAGAGAAATGATAAATATAATATGTCACAATGTATACGCGGGTTTCTAAATGGCAAGTCGCGTATGCATGCAGGTAAGTACATCCCAAGTCACGTATACATTTTGCGCTCCAAAATTATAATACCAAGGGGCATTACCATGGCATTAGCCCACAATATTGAGTGTTGTATTGTCTATTTGATTCCCTCCAAGAATACCATCAGCAGTTGAGTGGTTTTGACTCATGGTATTGATAAAGGCTAAAACTATATAAGAAGAAGAATATCATAGTAAAATGGTGTGCATGTGTCTGGGTATTGAATGAATACTTCACTCTGAAGTATATCTGCATAGAATGGGTTACAGTTTATTGATAGATCTGAATAAATAATGCACCTATGAAGAAAATGATGGATCAGGATCTGTAGACCAGAAATGACTATGTATCTTCTAGATCTGTTTATTGAATGTTTAGATCTGAGATGTGGCGAATGTTTTATGAAGTGAAGGGTAAGATCTGAGCTTTTTATTTTTTCTGAAGAATTACACAACCCTGCAATGTTTGTAGATCTATATGCTGGTTCGTCGCAGAGAAAGCGCGTATATATGCGGGTTGGTTTCAGTAAAAGCGGGTATGGAATATAAAGTCAGTCTTGAAATGTTTGTAGATATATATGCAGGTTTTTTTTTATAAAAGTGCGTATATATTCTTGTTCAGTGAAGTAAAAGCGTGTATGGAATCTAGGGTTTTGCTGAAGTATGTGGAAGGAAATATCTGATCTGCTTTGCTTTATTATTGTTGTCTGTCAATGATGTCTTCATACAGATTTGAGTTGTTTGAATATTGATTATGCTACTAGTTGATTATGATTAAAGATTAGTGGTTGGTTGGTTGATTGATTGATGATTCAATGAATGAATTGAATGGGTTATAAGGTTCAGTTTGATGAATTTTATTTGAGCTTAAATGTGCGTAGTGGGTCCAGTCTGAAAATTTGATGAAAAGAGACCTACAAGTTGTGTTGTGTGGAAGCTATTGGATCCAGTATGAAAATTGATGAAACGTGGTCCATGGTGGTGTTGAGGGTCGAAGCCTTCAGTTAGGGGGTTGTAGCTCCCTTCCAGTGGTAGCTGGTAAATTAGATTAGGGGGTAGTAGCTCCCTTCTAGGAGTGGCAGGTAAACTAGATCACGGGGTAGTAGCTCCCTTCCAGGAGTGGCTGGTAAATGAGATCAAGGGGTGGGAGCTCCCTTCTAGTAGTAGCTGGAGAAAGAGAGAAGGTTGTAGCATTCTGCAGGTGTGTGCCTGCGTTCTGGTATGAGTTTGCACCAGTACATGGTTGTAAGAAGTTTTCTTCATAATAAATATTGAAGACTGAGATGACGACAGTGGGGGTTTTCTCCCGAATTTGGTTTCCACTTTAAATCCTAGTGTTCATGTGTGTTTCTTATGTGTGATGATTTATTCTATCCTTAGTGCACATGCTTACTACTTGCTAAACATCTAATGAATGAATGATGCACTGATCTAAGTAAAGAATTATATGCATAATTATATCTCTTGTAATACGCAAGTTTTCTTAAGGATATCCACGTGTATATGGGAGTTAGGTTCATTAAAGTCACGTATGGAATTTAGTAAGGAAAAATTAAAAGTTTTGAGTAAGCTCTAAATACTAATTCACCCCCCCTCTTAGTATTTTTCCCAACAATTGGTATCAGAGCAGGTCCTTCTGAAGGAGCTTGACCGCTTGAAGGAGATCCATCACAATGGGAAAGAAGCAAAAGAAGGAGGCTACCTAAAGAAAGGAGATATCTCAGAAAGCATGTGCAGCAGAAAATGAAGAAGATGAAATAGGTATTGATTGTTGTTCTTGTGATTCACTTTCTTGTGCATGCAATGGTGAATATAGTGAAAGTAATGTTATGGATCTAGAAGCAGTTCTCAAGATTAAAGTTTAAGATCAACAAAGATTATTTAATGAGAGAGAATCTATCTACAAAGATATTATCTCTGGAATGAATGGACAGATAAACAAGTATCAAAGGTTGTACAATGAAGTAACCAATCACAGTAAAGGACTTGAAGCAGAAATAATCTCACTCAAAGAAGATCTAGATACATCAAATAAGAAGACTGAAGAACTTCTACAATCAGTTGAAGAACAAGAAAAGGGTTGAAAGAAGAGATTCTAAAATTAAATGAACAAGTATAAGAAGGGAGAAAGGTCGAAGAAAGTATGAAGAAGTAATGCCAAAAATTTGAGGTTGAGGTAAACATTTAAAAAGGTAAATTAGAAGAAAATGATAAATTCTTAAGGTTTCAAGATAGTACTAAGATTCTAGATAATATTCTTAGTAGTCAAAGGTCTCCCTCTATTAAATTTGGTCTTGGTTTTCATGAAACATTGAAAGGAGAATCTAGTTCACAAGACAATGCTAAAGATTCAAAGAATATCAATGCAAAACCTGAAGTGATTAAAGAGACAAAAGGGCAACCGACAATCATGAATTCTCAAAGAAAATCATTCGCTCCTAAATATAGAAGTATCAATCGATTATCTCCTTTGATCAATAATGTTGAATGCTTTATATGTCATAAGTATGGACATGTTGCAGCAAAGTACAGAAGCAAATTGTTTCAGTCAAAGATAGATAGACAGTACACAGAAAGACAGTCAGCTCCCAGGTACTCAAGTTTCTTTAAGGGATATTGTTTTTCATGCAGCAATTTTGGTCATAAAGCAGTTGATTCCAATAGAAGAAAGATTAGAAAAACATATTATGATACCTATGCTCCATTTTCTGGTCACATAAGATGTTATTCTTGTAACAAGTATGGGCATGTAGAAAAATAATGGAGATTAAGTATGATGAATAGATCTAAGAAATTGGATAAATTCCAGCAATGTTGGAAAAAGAAGAGGCCCTAGTAAAAAACATAGGGAATGTTCACCCCACTGTAGTCATCCACTTCTAAAGCTTACTTCTCATAATGACTGCAGGAGTGATGTGAGATACATTATAGGGATCATTAATGTATCATCACAGGGGAAGCAATATATGGTGATTCCCATGGTTGGTTTGGTAATTCTGGTTATGTTTATTTCTAACAGTGCATCTGATGTGAAGAAGATAGGTACAGAAGATACAAGTTCAGGGGGAGATGAAGATATGATTTTTTTTTGTATTTCACTTTCTATACGCGGGTTTCATGAACTAAATCTATTTATACACATGAGTTCCATTGGAGACAGTTGCGTATGTTTTTTTTCTGATAAGAAAAATAGTGAGGAAGACTCAAAAATAGTTTTTGATATGTTGCTGAAAGTAATAAATTTCTTGATCTGATGTTGATATCTGCTGATATGATTTTAAGTTTTGATTATCTACCTGATGAAGAGGCTTTGATGAATTGATTGGTGAATATGTTCAGGATGCTTAGTTTTAAGGGGAGCATTAGCCTTACTGAGAGTAATGCATTGTTGGCATTATGATGGTTCTGAAATATGATCTCTCTTTTGAGGTCTTTTGGTCTTAGTTATAAAAAGTCATATCTGTAATTTGATGAAAAGGTCATGTTGAGACCTCTGATGTAAAATTGTTATATTCAATCATGTAAGGACTTGGTCAATTTTGTAAACCCACTTGGTTGGGTATTTGAGCCAAAATATGTAATTCCACTTGGTTGGATCATTGATGTAAGTATGAGCCCTCGGTGACCGAAATGGTCAAACTTGGTTGAGTTATAGAGTCATGTAATTCATTAAAAAATCTTCCCAAAGTTTCAACATGAACTCAGGGGGAGCATGGTAAATGCAGTGCACTTCAAATCTAGAGAGCTCGTATTTCTACAAGGGAAGAGAAACCTTGTTTTGGTTTTGATCTGCACTTTGCCCTTGATGTCAAAGGGGGAGAGTATGATGGTGTTTGAATAATGGTTATGATTAATGTATCTATCTGTTGTGGTGATAAAACACCATTGTGGTTTCCATCAAGTCCAAAGGGGGAGATTGTTGGCAATATGATGTAATGTGTTGTCCTTGATGGAAACCTACTTGATGAAGTTGTCCTTGATGGAAAACTACTTGATGAGTTTCCTATAATAAGAAACCTATGTGTTAAAGATGTAAGAATGATGTATCTACAAATCAGTTTAGATCTGACAGAGAAAATAATTCCATTAATTGTCAGAGAAATGATAAACATAATATGTCACAATGTATACACGGGTTTGTAAAGGCCAAGTCACATATGCACGCAGGTAAGTACGTCCCAAGTCACGTATGCCTTTTGCGCTCCAAAATTATAATACCATGGGGTATTACCATGGTATTAGCCCACAATATTGAGCGATGTATTATCTATTTGATTTCGTCCAAGAATACCATCAGTAGTTGAGCGGTTTTGACTCATGGTATTGATAAAGGCTAAAACTATATAAGAAGAAGAATATCATAGTAAAATGGTGTGCATGTGTTTGGGTATTGAATGAATACTTCACTCTGAATTATATCTGCATGGAATGGATTACAGTTTATCGATAAATCTGAATCAATAATGCACCTATGAAGAAAATGATGGATCAGGATCTCTAGACCTGAAATGACTATGTATCTTCTAGATCTATTTATGGAATGTTTAGATCTGAGTTGTGGCGAATGTTTTCTGAAGTGAAGGCTAAGATCTGAGCCATTTATCTATTCAGAAGAATTGCGCAGCCCTGTAATGTTTTTAGATCTATACGTTGGTTCATCGCAAAGAAAGCGTGTATATACGCGGGTTGGTTTCAGCAAAAACGCATACAGAATCTAAATTTAGTCCTGAAATGTTTGTAGATATATACGCAGGTTCATTTATGTAAAAGCGCGTATATACACTGGTTCAGTGAAGTAAAAGTGTGTATGGAATATAGGGTTTTGTTGAAGTATGTGGAAGGAAATCTCTGATTTTCTTTGTTGTATTACTATTGTCTGTCAATGATGTCTTCATACAGATTTGAGATGTTTGAATACTAATTATGCTGCTAGTTGATTATGATTAAAGATCAATGGTTGGTTGGTTTATTGATTCATGATTCATTGAATGAATTGAATGGGTTATAAGGTTCAATTTAATGAATTTTCTTTGAGCTTAAATGTGTGGAGTGGGTCTAGTTTGAAAAATCTAATGAAAAGTGGCCTACAAGTTGTGTTGTGTGGAAGCTGTTGGATCCAGTATGAAAATTGATGAAACATGGTCCATGGTGGTGCTGACGGTCGAAGCCTTTAGTTAGGGGGTTGTAGCTCACTTCTAGTGGTAGCTGGTAAACGAGATCAGGGGGTAGTAGCTCCCTTCCAGAAGTGGTTGGTAAACAAGATCAGGGGGTAGTAGCTCCCTTCCAGGAGTTTCTGGTAAACGAGATTAGGGGGTTGGAGATCCCTTCCAGTAGTAGCTGGAGAACAAGAGAAGGTTGTAGCCTTCTGCAGGTGGGTGCCTACATGCTGGTATGAGTCTGCACCAATGCATGGTTGTAAGAAGTTTTCTTTATAATAAATATTGAAGATAGAGACGATGGCAGTGGTGGTTTTCTCCCCAATTTTGTTTCCACCTTAAATCCTAGTGTTCATGTGTGTTTCTTATGTGTGATGATTTATTCTATCCTTACTGCACATGCTTACTACTTACTAAACATCTGATGAATGAATGATGCACTGATCTAAGTAAAGAATTATATGCATAATTATATCTCTGGTAATACGCAAGTTCTCTTAAGGATATCCACATGTATACGCGAGTTGGGTTCATTAAAGTCATGTATGGAGTTTAGTAAGGAAAATGTAAAAGTTTTGAGTAAGCTCTAAATACTAATTCACTCCCCCCCCCCCTCTCAGTGTTTTTCCCAATAGGTTTCATAAATAATTTCTTGAGCCCGCAATATTTAAGAGCTTCCATGCATCTTCTATTTCCCATGGCTTCCTCATCTTCTTCATTTTGTTCTCGTTCTTTCCATTCAATCACCATTTTGTCTTTTCACACCTACAAAAACATCCATATGGTTTTCATTAGCCAAATCCAAAGCATTTGAATCATTAATTTAGCCCTTCTTATTTGTATTTACATGCTAAAATTGACTGTCGCAATTGGCACGACTGTTTTAGAAACAGTCCCACCAATTGGCACGCCCCCATCGAAATTTTAGGATGGTTGATGTGGGTCCGTGCCCAATACTCGCACCAACCACCGCACCCCAATTTTTTCAAGATTCCCCACAGATCTACAAATTTGGTGTTGTAGGTAATGAAAGTACAATCAAAATTCAGGGAAGGATGTAAGCTCTTACCTAGAACTGGCGGATTTGAGATTGGTCTTCTAGATTGCCCATTATCAATGCCACAAAATCACAGTGAAAAAGGGTAAAAAATTGCTCACAAGAGTTAAAAGTGAAAATTAATTTATTTCTTACCATATTTGGCATTTTATAACTTTTCAGAACCCTAATTAGGTTTTAAAGTGTATTTTTCGATTATTTCACTATGTTATTTCAAGAAATGGGTTTCACGTACGTCTCTTGTGCAACAACTGGTTTTCAACATAACGGTGATGAAGTAACGAGTTGTATTTTATACTTTTTCAGATTCGGTAAGAACATGAAAAAGTCACTATTGAAGTCCTCTTTCAGCTCTTTTTTTACTCTCTAAAATTGAAAAGATTGTTGAGACTCTTGTCATTTTGAACTCACTAAATGGCTGCAAAATGATATCTACCCAGTATACGTTTACCTCTTTTTCGGTCTAGAATATATTATTTACGAAAAAAGAATACCTTAGCCTATCACGACTAAGAGGTTCTCTCAGAAACAGTTTTCTACCTTTTTGGATTTGTGAGACTACCTATGAAAAGGGACTGCTGGAGTTTTCTTTTCCACTTCTTTTCAAACTCTCTAAACATGAAAAGATGCCAATTTCTTCCCTTTTCAAACTCGTTAAACCCTAAATGACATCAGAAATTGTCACGATAACTTTACCGGGTTCCTCCTTCCTAGGGCTCGTAAAATGTACTATAATGGATTTGTCCGAAGGAAAAAATTACATGACAAGCATATGTTATCCCCTTCAAGCTTGTTTTCCAAAATTAATTGTGGCACTTGCCAGCAATGGTGGGGGAAAATGGAACCAGTTCTTAGTCGTGTCAGTAGTATGTTTCTCTTGAACATGACACTCATCTGCATTCATGTCGGGTTGGGGACATCTCATTTTGTCATTTTTTTCCTCCATGGGTTTGGGTAATCTGTTTTGACCTCTCATCTATTCTTTGCCACATCATCATGACCTCAGATCCCTTGATGTAAATACTGCCAAATCCGGGGTCGTGTCACTGATATCTTGAAGAGAAGTTTGCCTTTAAAATTTTCAACCTCCCTACAATCCTATTTTTAGTCATAATTCACTATCATCATGTTCCTCTATCTCATGTCGATGATGTGGGAAACATTATGGCCCTCCTTCGACCAGGTCACTTCCTGTCGACTTCAGCTCATTATCCAATAAGTTGATCTAGAGACTCCCTTCTGGTACCTTGGAGCTTGCATGCCTCAATGGAGAGTTCTTTACGTTCGATGACAGGTCCACATCATTGGCCTTCGATCAAGTGATTCTGCGGGTGTTCGATGCCAGATCACTGTTCGCATTCTATGGATTGTAACAGTTGTACCTTGAGATCCATTTTCATTATTGGTGGTTTCTCTCGTGCCTATTAATAGCTTTCATCATTCGTTGGTAATCAAGTGACCTTCTTTCATGTTTGACTTCATCTCACATGTTCACATGCTTGAATCTGTACTTGTTCAAGTCGAGATGGAGCACAAGACCCTCAGTTTTTTCTGATAAGATCCAGGCTGCAGGATATTTTGGTTGATCATGACTATATGCATGACTCCTTTGATTGGATGGTTGCGACCATACTTGAGTCTATTTGTTGATCCTTATTACTCGATGGTTGTATCCATACCTCGGATCTTAGTTTTTATGTACTTTATTATGGATGGCTGCGCCCATGCCACATGTTCATGTATGACATATATCAATTGTATTTATACTTGTAAGTCTTCCAAAAATGGTGTTTGGTTCGAATGTGTTCTCGTGAAGCATTTCACTCGTCGCCCTCTCTCGGACCTCATACCTTAGGGGGAATCTGTTACACAGCATTTTGTCACTATTCCTGCAATACCCATCCCGCACATTGGAGGACCATTTATGTGACTTATATGAAGTGTCATCCCTTGAAAAAAGTGTCATTACATCCCTTGCCACGAGAAGAACATTTCCTCTGTTAACTTTTCCTGGAACAGACCATCAAAAACACATGCTTTTGGGTTGGCGCTGGCAGGAAATTATGGCCTCGCGCCGATAAAGGAAATAAACACTGGGCCCCATGCCCATTGGTGCTCTGTCTCAATGAGCTACCCACACCGAGCTATTCTAGGAAATTTTTTAAATATAGAAGTGAAGTTTCCAAGCTAACTACTTCTTAAGAGAGTCATCTTGGGTTGTTCGACTCAATAACATCGAGAACCTTTCTTTGGCTTCTTGTTTCCCCATTTTGGGGAAACCTCCCAAAGGATAAGGCCTCCCTTCCACCATTTGAGGGATCACAACCTCCTCCTCTCCTTCTATAAATACACCTCTCTCACATAGATGCAGTTAGCTGAATAGGAATTGATAAACAATTTGTTGAAATAGTCTTATATAGCTAGTGTGAGATAGAGTAGAGAGAGACATTTGTCGAGAGAGAGCTTAGGATTATTGCCTCGCCACATCCAAATTTCCTAACGAATGCTCAAGACACGTTTTGACTAGACCCGCTAAAGGAGGTTGTGACATCAAGGCTCTGGTTGTAATCTCTTTCTTTCTCTTAATATGTACATGAATAATGTTTTGGTTCTCGTCTTGTGTTGATGTGATTTATTTTATGTAATATGTTTAATTCTCCTTGACTAATTAGCTAGTTATGAATGAAATTATTGTCTTGTACATTGCTTTCGTTCTCTGATATTTGTGCAGACACCCGAGTACCATTGCCGAAGGATTGTAATATGTTGTGACGAGGGCCAGGAGACCACTGCTATAGCTACAACAACTGTGTTGGATCACAGGTAGGACAATCTATCCCTACTCATTTCATTCATTAACTAGGAACCAAAAAATTAGCATTTCCTCTTACTGCTAGACCCACCCTAGGGCTAGAGGGATCACCTCTGTCTGCAGAGGGGATTTACCTACACAACAACTACTTAGTAGCCCCCATTCCACCATCATCCCTGGTGTTATTCTATGAGTCACTCTACTATTATCCTTTGTGCCTTAGTTGAGGATTCCTCATTGCCTCACCTATGGAGGGCCTCCTTCTGTCGACATCAACTTATTCATTCCAGAAGATGGGTCTAGAGGACAGTGTACCATGGTTCAAGCTTCCACTCTTGTTCGATGCCTCGGATCAAGAAAAGGGAACCTTTATTTCACTTTGACTTGATTTTTTCTCAGCTCCAGCTCCTCATGGCATGATTGAGATCCATATACTTAATGGTTCAATGGTGCAGCAGATTGTACCCATGATTCCCGAGTGTGTTTCAGATGTTTCAGACCTCATGAGGGGTTGACCCTTCAGGTAGCCCCTCACATGCATGGATGACCTCCCTACTAAATCCTTGGATGCAGCTCCATATATTTGATGGTTCCTGCCTCAGCCACTTGCAGCACCTTTTTTAGTTGCCATGTATCATTCATATTTTCAGAGCCCTTTCCTATTTTACAACACCTCTTTGGTTGTAGTTATATCTCATGTACTCAGATATTATTGTATAATTCATGGCTATTGTCCCAGGAATAATATGTATGTGGGATCCATTATCATATTTTTTATTTGGCCCATGTTTGTGCCAGCATGTACTATATAGTTCAGTCCCATGTTTTTTGGATGCATCATTATTTTTTGTACTTTGTTATCTCGGTGGGCATAAGTATGCCTCCCTCGCCTCATGTACAATAGGTACTCACTCATAAAAGAGACTTGTCACTCCTGTAAGTATCGCCTCCTCAAGGTCCTGTCCTTTTGTTCTTAAGTCCACCTTATATTTCTCTCTCTCTGACTCCCCTTCGGTGTGTAGTGATTGAGTTCATAGAATGTACTTCGGTCATATGATTAGCTCTGAACGCTCGCATGCTAGGGGGAACTCTATTACACCAATTTTTTGTCATCTAACCTATTACTATTGGTTGGACTAAAGTACACCATGTAAGACCAATTTTACCATAGTAAAATTTGTTTCACTATGAAAAATGACTTAATAACCCATAATTTATTAAGTTGTTTATGGTCTAAAAAGGAAACCCCATGACCAATAATTCAAGAAATCCTTATTTGTTTGATTTTCCTAAAGAAATAATTAATTAAACCATTTTTTGATTAATATTCCTTGTCATATTTAACCCATAACAAGAAAATTAATTATGTAAATCATTATTTATCTTATTATTTTCTAGGAATAATTATTTAAAAGGTTATTTAAATAATATTCCTTGTTAAATTTAACTAAATAATTTATAAATAATTGAATAAATAACTATTTATTTAATAATTACTCAACCACATTCTTAAAATAATAAATAAATCATTTATTTATTATTTTTAAACAAAGGGATTTGACCAAATTCAAATTCTTTTTCCCTCCAACAAAAATAATAAAATATTCCATAAAAGTTGGATCTAGATTTGCTTAATAATATTTTAATTATGTGCCAATATCTAGACTAACTCAATATTTTTTGATAAATAGAAGAGCTTTTCCATTCATTCACTACCTTTTTTTGCCTCGAGATCACTTTTGATCTATATTTTTGCTCTGACTTTGATCCTCCCATCATTGTCATATTTTTCTATTATTTTCTTGTGAGCTCCCTTTGAGTTCCATTTTTGTGTCAGTTTTTTGCACCATCAAGAGAGAGATATCTTAAATCTGAGGTTTTGAGGACATACAAGAACTCATCCCATTGAGGGGGACTGGTAACATATTTCTCTATTCCCTTCCCAGGTGTCATAATACACAAAATTCTTTAAAAATTCTTGTCTTGTTCATTGGATTCATGGAGAAACTCTTACTTATTATTTGATGTTGAATGTCTTTAACTACATAGATCTATATTTCTCTAGCATTTATTCTGATCATTAACTACATATCTAAGGAAATTGATAGCCATCTTTGATGTTAGGGTTGTTTGTTATGCACAACTAAAGTGAGATTTTTTCGTACTCTTGCAATTAGAATTCACACTAACACTTGGATTCCATTAGTATGGAAATTTGAAACCTAACCAGGCTCACCACCAACCAACCCACAGTTGTAGTTCAGTTAAACCATTGGTGGAAAGTTTTGAACTGCCCCGATCCAACATCGGGGTTTTCCCATGGTGTCCACTCACGGGGGTTCATTGGGAATTTAAACTAAGTGGGAAAATGCACCAAATCTGGCACAATTCTCACCAACGTAAGGTGAATTTTTCACTTCACAGTTCCCAAAATGGTGGAAATTGTAGGATGGTCTACAAGTGGGTGTGGTTTTAGACCAGTTAGCATCAAAACTTCACCAGAGCACAACTTCTTCTATTTTTTAGCAAATTGAGTAGAAAAAGTGTCCAATTAGGAGTTTTTTACTGTTTTGGAGACATTCCAGACATTATTTTTGCATTCTAACCACTGCAAATCCATGTAAAAAAATATTTGAACACATAATAAAAGAGGCCCAACATTGGAAATTGGACTAGGAGATGTAGCCCTCTAGGGGTGAACTCCTTCATAATTTTGTTGTCTTTTGTTTCTATTTATGATATTATTTCCTGTCAAACCACGAGGTAACTCCTCAAATCAGAATGTGTTATTAGCTGAAGAATCTACATGCATTTATACATGGAGGTGAGGCTATTGGGATTCCTCTCCCAATGACTCTTGGCCTTCCTTATTTCCTACTATTATTTATTATACAAAAATACATATCCACACCCATCCCATAGGATTAGGTGTCAACATTCCCCCCTTTAATCCGAAGGGATGTTGGTGAGCCCAAGCATCGATCTGAACTTTTCAAACTTTTCTCTTCCAAGTGCTTTGGTGAATATGTCAGCAGTTTGCTCATTTGTGGAACAATGATGTAGATGGATGGTTTTGGCCTAAACATGATGTCGAATTAGATGGTACTTTGTATTGATGTGCTTTGTTCGATCATGGAACTTTGGGTTCTTGGCCAACTTTATTGCAGAAGTGTTGTCGATCATGAGTGGAGTGGAATACATTTGTTTCATCCGCAAATCTTCCAGGATCTTCCGGAGCCACACAATTTCCTTTGTTGCTTCAGCTGCTGCCACATATTCTGCCTCGGTCGTGGAATCTGCTGGAACTGACTGTTTGCGTGATCTCCATGAGACAGCTCCTGATCCAAGACTCATGGTGTAACCTATAGTAGACACCCCTGTTTCTTTGTCACCATCAAAGTCTGAATCAGAGTATCCGATCAAGCTGAAGTCGCCTACCTGTGTATATTTGAGTCCAAAGTCTTGAGTCCCCTTCAAGTACCTTAACACTCTTTTTGCAGCAGACCAATGTCCTTCACAATGTTTTTGCATGAACCTTGAGAGGATTCCAACAGCAAATGAAATGTCAGGTCTGGTGGTGGTTAGATAGATAAGACTTCCTACAAGCTGTCTATACTTAGTTGCATCCTCAAATTCCTTCCCTTCAATAGATGTGAGCTTCAAGTTTTGCTCCATTGGAGTGGTTAAGGGATTACAGTCATCCATGCCAAATTTGTTCAAGAGATCTCCAATGTACTTCTTTTGAGAAAGAAATATGAATTTAGGATGTTGACTTACTTCAATACCCAAATAGTAATGAACATGACCCAAATCAGTCATTTCAAAACCTTTCTTCAACTCTTTCTTCATGGATGCAATATAGCTCTCATTGTTTCCTGTTATCAAAAGATCATCTACATATACTACAAGATATACAACTGTTTTTCCAACTTTCTTAACAAACAAAGTTGCATCATCAAGATCAAAATGTTTGAAGTCAAGTTTCAGAAGATGCTCGGTTAATTTCTCATACCAAGCTCATGGTGCTTGCTTGAGGCCATACAAGGATTTTATAAGCTTGCAAACTTTGTGTTCTTGACCCTTTACCACAAATCCTTCTGGCTGGGACATATAAAATTTCTCCTTTAGATCTCCATTCAAGAAGGTTGTTTTTACATCCATCTGATGGACTTTCCATCCATTCTGAGCTGCTAAGGCAAAGAGAGTCCGGATGGTGGTCCATTTTGCTGTGGGAGCAAAATTTTCTTCATAATCGACTCCTTTGTTCTGTGTGAATCCTTTTGCCACAAGCCTAGCCTTGTGCTTGTCAAGTGAGCCGTCTGCTTTGTACTTGTTCTTGTAGACCCACTTACAGCCAATTGGTTTCATTCCCAAAGGCGGATCAACCAGCTTCCAAGTGCCATTCTTTATCCAGGCATCATACTCCTTCTGCATCGCTTCTTTCCATTCATCATGAGAAGCGGCTTCTTTGAAGGAAGTTGGTTCATGATCTGTAGACAAAATCAATTCACAGTTATAAGCAATATCCATATCAACAGGGGAATCAGAATTATCTACATCACCTTCGATTTGTTGAGTGGAACTTCTTGTTCCTGTTTTTCCAACCTCATCAGGATGAACATTCTCTAGTGTCTTTGTCAGCCATTTGGGAGGACCTTTCTGAGATGGCCTCGGCTGGTCATTTGACTGAGTTGGGATTGATTCAAGATTCAATCTCCCAATTCTGTCAATCACATCATCCAATGTGTCATCCGTGGTTATGAAACATCAAATAGGTTTTCAGTTACTCCATTGTTACAATGTGCTAGGACATAGTGAGTGGATTCAGGTGCTTTACCTTTGTCTTTGTCATTAGTTTTACCTTTGCCTTGATTTATTTGCTGCTCAATTTTCTCCCATGGTGTTCTGCATTTGGATGCATCATGTCCATCTCTATTGCAACGTGTGCAATGAAGATTGGATTTGTCAGATTGTCTGCCCCCCCCTTTCTGTGAAGTTTCTTCTTCCTCTTCCTCTTCTGCCACCTCTTCCTCTGGATGAATCTGGAGCATGACTCTTTTCTCTATGTGCCAAGTATGCAGCCTCTTCGGAAGATGAAGGGACTGTCATCTTCCCAAAATCTTTCTCTCTTTTTGCAAACTTTTTCTCAAGTTTATCAAAGGTGATATGCTCAAAGTTTCCACTTGCTTGCAAAGACTCAAGATAATGTGAGTAAGTCGGATATAATGCCTTAACATATGCTATGAGAGATATGTCCATTTTTACACCAGTGTTTTCAATGTCATGCATTATAGATCTTACTTCTGAAGCTAAAGCAAGGGGGTCATCATTCTTCATTTCAAGACTAAATAGCTTAATCATCAATTGAAAATTTTCTAATTCTGAATGTGAGTCATAGAGTTCTGTTAGCTTCTTCAAGGCATCATAGGCATTTGAGAATGATGAAATATAGCGACTCACCTCTTCACTTACGGAGGCTGCAATCAAGGCATAGGCCTTGCAGTTCTTATTTTCCCAAATGGCAAGCTCTTTGTCTGAAGTGGGCTTTGCTGGTGGATTTTCTTCTTGTCCTTCACAGATTCCTTTCCACAGCTCATTAAAAATGAGTGTGTGTTTAATCTTCCGAGACCATTCAAGATAGTTCTCTTTGCCAGAGAGAACCACCCCAACAATAGAGATGAGAGAATGCATTAGATTGCTGGAAAAAAAATCTTCTGAAGAGGAAAAATTTCTGCTATAAAAACTTTCAACTCTTGAAATTTGCTCAATTAAAGGGCACAAAAACTCTTGCTGGAAAAATACTCTGAATTTAAAAAACTCTTTGCTAGAAAAATTTAATTCTGCACCAAAAAAAATATATATGTATTTTTTTTTTTTTTTGGAAAAAAAAATTTGTATGGTAGGTCGATATGGAATGTTATGGGAGGGCGGTATTGTGAAGTGGAAGGGCGGTGTTATGAATGTGAAGTGATATTATAGTGGGAGGGCGGTATTGTGAATGGGAAGAGCGTAAGGAGTATTAGAGGAGGGGAGGTGGTTAAATATACAATGGACAGCGTATTAATATCAATGGACAGCGTTTAAATATCAATGGACAGCATTTAATATATATGGAATGATGTATTAATGTATATGGAATGCTGTATTAAATATACAATGAAATGGAGGAATCTATGGAACTGTGAGTAGAGCGATGGGAAGAAGAGCCGGCGGTGTGAGAAGAGGTGTTGAAAGAGGAGCGTATGAGGGATGGGAGGTAGACGTGGGCTGTGAACAATAGTTGTGGAGTGATAAGGGTGCTTGAAGCATATTTTAGTGGGGAGCGTTGAAGATTGGAGTGGGTTTGAGAACTGAGCGGAAGGGGGCCAAGAGGGGCGTTGTTGTGTAGCGTATTACAGATATGCGCAGGTGGAGCAGAGGGTTGTGTGTGTAAGGAGGTTTATTGAGTGTGTGTTTGAGCGAATAGGGGAGTGCGCTGTCTGTTGAGGGCGTAGATAACGCAGATAGGGAGCGAGGGGGCTGGTTATGCAGAGAGGCTGAGTAGGGCGTAGGGAAAGATGTAAAGGGGTTGCGTTGCAGAGTGAGTGTAGAGGGCACAGGCGGTGTTGAGCGTTGAGAATGGTTATGAGATTGCAGGGAGGCGGGTAAACCGTGTATTACAACAATGAGTGTAGAGGGCGATTGATATATAAGTGACAGCGGTGGTGTTAATAACAGGTAATTACAGTGTAATATGGATATGAATAAGCATTGTGCGTTGTAATGTGTGCAGCGCACAGTAGACAGCAAGCGCCACGTACAAGTGTGAGGGGGAAAGGGAGTGTGGAAGAAAATAGGGAGAGAGTAGGATGTGAGGTGCGTTACAAAAATATGGAATGGCAGAGTGCAGGACTGTAGAATTGCAGAGTGGCAGGGGCTGCAATTTGCAGAATTTCAGGGTCTGTAGAATTGCAGAATCTTCAGGAGCTGCAGGAGCTGCAAATGTCAGACATGTGGATAATTGAAGGGGAAAAAAAAATGCATAATAACAATATAGCAATTAAGGAGCAGCAAAAAATATTAATAAAAAATTACTGAGCAAAGGAGAGGGAGTTACACCACAGGCAGAAATGCCAATAGTGGGACTGGCTCTGATACCATGTCAAACCAGGAGGTAACTCCTCAAATCAGAATGTGTTATTAGCTGAATAATCTACATGCATTTATACATGGAGGTGAGGCTATTGGGATTCCTCTCCCAATGACTCTTGGCCTTCCTTATTTCCTACTATTATTCATTATACAAAAATACATATCCACACCCATCCCATAGGATTAGGTGTCAACATTTCCTTTGTTTTATGCTGCAAAAAACTATGTAAACACTTAATTTATGTGTTATTTCAACTTTCCTAATTGCATAAAAGACATAAAATTTGACTTGCAAATTACATCAAACCTTCAAGTTTTCCAATATATATCTGTTTGGTATTAGAGCTTAGGTTCTTTGGTTGTATTGAGGGATTAATTATGTTTCTAGTGTTTTATGATGCTTACAAGGTTGAAGCTCCAAAAAGGAGAAGGAAATATTGTGGTATCTAGTCCGCAAGCTGGTTCAAGGAGAGCACATCTACCTCAAGTTTCACCTCAATTGTCCCCAAATGCCTCACTAATCATGACAGATGAAGGAAAGCCTAACAATATGACTGAGGAAGAAAATACTTTTAGAAATTTTTCTTTGAAATGACAGAGATGGGGAAAGTTCTTTACAAGGAGAGAAATTCAAGGTTTCAATGTGAAAGCTCAAATGCTCAAAAGGGAAATGGAGGAAATTGAGAAAAACCTCCAAAAGGAATGGAGGGAATGGTGACAAATCACCTCTACCTCCACCTTTCTAAATTTCCTATGTATAATGGAGAGGTAAATGCCGATAAATTAGATAATTGGGTTCGTCAACTTGACGTGTATTGCAGGATAAAAGGGATCAAAGACGATGAGGCCAAGATTCAACTTGCTTCATTAAGGTTGGAATGTGCAACACTCATCTGGTGGGAAGTCAAAGCATAAGAGGATATCAAGAAAAGAGGTAAGATCATAACTTCTTGGTATGAATTTTTGGCTACATTAAGAAGACAATTTTATCCCTTAGTATACATGCAGAAAGCTATAATGGATTGGAAAAACTTCAGGGAATTAAAGGGTCAAAGTGTGAAAATTTATACCCAAGAGTTTAGAAGGAAAGCATTTATTTTGGGTGTATATTTATCCTCTCAAGACACTTTAATCAAATACATTGGAGGTTTACATAGCTACTTGAGACACACAATTCTCATGTTTAACCATAAAAATCTAGATGAATTTTTTGTACACACAACACATCTAGAAGCAAGAAGGGCGAATGTTCCACAAGAGGGAAACAAAAAGCCATTAAAGGGTGGAGATAAAGGAAAGGGATAATTCAAAGGAAAAGGGAAGAAGAATGCTTCCATAGAGAAATAGGGAGAAAAAATCACATGAAAATATTGTTTAAAAGAAGGCCACAATGAAGACAATTGTTGGAAACTTCATCCTTAGATGAGACCCAAAACGTTTTACTACAAAGGAAATAAAAATATTGTTGCAAGTACACAACATGATTTAGGATCTAATTCTACATATGAAACAAAGATCACAACAATGGGATTCAAAGGTAAGGAATCCATTGCAAGTACCATTTCTTCAAATAACCTCAATGAAAATCAAAATGAAAAATAAAGAATATATATTTTCCATATTAGAGTAATCTCAAAAAATAACAAAATAGACACTCTATTTAATAGTGAATCACTACAAGAAACCTCATTTTAGAAAACATTGTCAAAAAATTGAATTTGAAAAACATTCCTCATCCTAAACCTTATCCTTTAGGTCAAGTATGTGACAATGCAAAATTGCAAGTGACTAGAAAATGAAAACTGAATATCACCATCACTGCAAAGTTCATTGATGAGGTAGAACTTGATGTAGCTCCATTAGATATATCTGGTATTGTTTTGGGAAGCCCATATCTTTATTATAGGAAATAAATCTTTCATCACCACGAGAATAAGTATCATTTTTTAAATATGTTATGGAGTACATTGTTAGAGGACATTGCAAGAAACTAAATCTATCACTTGTGAATGCTGGACAAATTTAGAGGCTTATTCATTATAGAAAGAATTTTTTACTTTTGATGATGAAACCCAAGATCTATGTTGAGAATGAATCCTTTCAAGGATGTGATGAAATGTTCAAATCTAATTTGGTTGAGGTTGTTAACCAATATGATAAGATGTTTTAGGAGCCTAAAGGATTACCTCATAAAATAGGAATCCATCATGAGATATAATTACAATAATATTGTCCTGTTCCTAACATTGGCATGTACAAGATATGAGTGATGGGAAATTCAAAAATTAATAAACAAATCCAACAGTTGCTTGATAAAGGGTTCATCTGACCAAGCACATCGCCATGCGGGTCACATATTTTTTTAGTACCAAAGAAGGATGGTACATGTCACATGTTTGTGGACTTCATAACATTGAACAAAATTACGGTAAAGAATTATTGGCCTCTTCCTAGAATTGATGATTTAATTGATCAATTGAAAGATGTTTATTTCACTAAGTTGGAGTTGAGGAGTGGTTATCAACATATTAGGATTTCTAAAGGAGAAATTTGGAGACAACATTAAAAAAAAAGTTTGTTTGAGTGGTTTTTTTATGCCCTTTGGGCTTTGTAATGCTCTTGCTACATTCATGTGGGTTATGAATGATGTTTTAAGGCATTCTTTGGTTGATTTTGTGATATTCTACTTATATGAAATATTTATTTTCCGCAAGTCACGTGAAGAACATATCATGCATGCCAAGAAAGTGTTAGATGCATTAAAGAAGGAAAAATTATTTTTAAAGATGTCAAAATGCGAATTTGGGAAAAAATCTTTAATATATTTTTGTCATATTGTTGGAGGTGGTGAGTTAAAGATAGATCCCTCAAAGGTCAAGGTCATTTTGAATTGGCCAAAACCCAAAACAGTGACCAAGGTTAGAAGTTTATTAGGAGAAACCCAATATTTGAGAAAGTTAATTTATACCTTTTCTTCCATTGCAGATGAATTACATGCATTGACAAGTGTGATGTAGGCTTTTCAGTAGGGAGGAAAAAAAACAGAAAAATTTTGATGCATTAAAAGAAAGAATCAGTTCAACACTCATACTTGCACTTCCAGACTTGATAAAATCATTTGAGATACAAATTGATGCAAGCAAATATGCCATGGGTGCAGTCTTGATGCAACATGGTAAGCCCATCTATTTTCATTCTAAAAATTTTAATGGTGCAGTGATTAACTATAATACATATGATAAGGAATTGTATACATTGGTGAAAAGTGTGAAAAAGTGGAAACATTACTTGATGGGTAAGTAAACTATCATTCACACTGACCATCAACCATTTCAATACTTGAAATCACAAACAAATCTACAACATGCGCGGCACTTCACATGGATGGGTTTTCTACAATAATTCCTCTTGGTGATCAATTATAAGAAAGGTATCTATAACAAGGTTGGTGATATTATTTCTAGACCAATCGTTAGTGCATCCATTATTCTTAAGCATAATTTTGTCATGCATGAGCGATATGTTGAGAAATATGCTTTAAATAATGACTTTAAGGATGTATGTGCGACTTTCTATCAAGGTAACCAAGTAGAGGAATTAGATTATCATATGCATGAAAACTGTTATATCCTCTTGGAAAGCTATGTATTCCACAGGGAGAGAGAGTAAACATCATAAGGGAAACACATAGTTATCTTATTGATGTTCATTTTAGTGTGATTAAGACAGTGCCACAATTACAAAGTTATTGTTACTCACCTCATATCCTTGAAAGTGTGTCACAATTTGTAAGAGGATGTTATTTATGTGATGTCACTAATCCTACCAATAGAAAGTTCGGATTGCATACTCCACTTCCATTACCTTCCCTTCCATGGGAAATTGTTTCTATGGATTTTGTAGGAGGTATACCTATGTCTAGGAGAGGTCATGACTATCTTTATGTAATTGTGGATAGGATTAGTATAACGTGTATTTTGATGCCATGTAAAAATCATGTTACAACTAAACATACTATACAGTTGTTATTTCATAATTTATGTGTACATTTTGGGTTGCCCACGTGCATTATTAGTGATTGATATTATCACTCCGTCGACAATTTTTGGTCATGCGTATGGGGACTCATGGACACCAAATTGAAAAAGAGCATAACATTCCATCCGAAAAGAAAAGGCCAAACATAAGTGTTGAATGAAACAATGATACATATTCTTCATGGTTATTGCAGCAAGCATCCTATGATGCAGGATTAACATTTTCAAAACATTCAACATTCTTACAATCGGGCTAAGCATTCATCAACTCAAACATCACCATTTGAGGCATGCTTAGCATACTTACCAAAATATACTTTACATTTTATCTTTGGAAAAGATGTTGCTATTCATGGACATAGTGACATAGATAAGGTGAAAATATCCATTGAACAAGTTCAATTGGTGCATCAAATAATTCAATAACAGTTGGAAAAGAGTCAAATCAATTACAAGACAAGACATGATAAGCATCATGTGGAACAAAGTTTCCAACTGGGAGTTGAATTTTGGCTTCACATTAGCAAGGAAATAGCTTAAGGAGATGGTAGAAAACTTAAACCAATTCGATATGGTCCATTCAAGATTTTGGAAAACATTGGTAATAATGCCTTCAAGTTAGATTTTCCTTCATATATAAAAATATATGCAATTGTTAATGTTGATAATTTGAGATTGTATGAGCCTCCTTTGATTGAATATAAACGAGAGAATGTTCAGATTCCTTCAATTGAAGCTTTACCTCCTGAATATCCTGAAGAATTGCAGCCAGACACCATCTTTGATAGGAAAACAAGAACTTCGAAATAAGGGAATGTGGAGTACCTGCATGTGGGTATCAAAGGGAAAAATCCAAGAAAATCGAAATGGATTGAGATTGGAAGGGTGAGGGAACAATACCCTCATCTGTTTTTTGACTGAAAATGATCTTTTGGAGGTCCAAAAACTTCCAGTGGGGAGGAATGATCTAGTGGATTAGTAAAGTGCTCAAAACTAAAAGTGCTCAAAAGTGCTTGAAACCAGTTCCAAACAAAATAGATCATTTCCCTGAATCCAACACAACTCGAATCACTCAAAACTGATATCATATGCTCCCGATATTGCGTTATTATTGTTTTCCTAAAAAACTAAAAAAATTGTATGTTGATCAGGTACGTTGAATGGGGAGTCCATATGCTGACTAGGAAGGGTGACTGAATAGGGTGATTGTGTTCTTAGGATGAATGGTTTTTCACCAAGTTTCCTCTTTCTGATTGGTCGGAATTCATTGTAATTTTATTGGTTGGTTAATGTTTGACATTGTCCAATGATGGAGAACCACGTCAACAAATGGCTGGTTGCCACGTGGCCTCCTGACTGTTTAATAAAATTTTATGATATCCGCTGAAAACACCTCCATGTGGATTGAGCATAGAACCTGTAGGGTGGCAACACGAAATTCTACTTCCATGCCAAAAGTGTTACTTAACATCTATACTGGCATGTTTTTATTTAAAGTTTAATTATTTTCACATTGGGGGACAAGGTCGGGGTTAACCCTTAGCCGCCGGTCCACCCATGCCCATGAGGCCAAAGAGCATGGGAGCATAGGGTGTGGGGTTAACCTCGGCCTTAAAACTATGATTAGACCAACATTATCATAGTTTCAACAGACAATAAATTAACTAGTAGTTATGAAGACCTTGCCACCATGCTACCACAGTTACAATGTTGTTAGAACTCAGTGGTAATGTGACCTTACCACATGCAAATTGCAGTTTGGAATTTCATTCCATTGATGTAGAAATTGAAACCTAAACACTATCACTACCAATCAATTCATAATTGCATAGAAGTTAAATAGTTGGCACGATGGTTTGAACCGCCTGCTCATTGGGCATTTAAACTAAGCAATAAAATGAACCCAATTCGGCACGAATCTCACCAGCGCTGGGTGAATTTGTCACTCCATGGTGCCAAAAATCATGGATAAAGTAGGAAGGTTTGTAGGCGGGTGTGGTTTGTAGATCAGTTAGCAACAAAACTTCACCAAAGCATAGCTTCTTCATTTTTTAACCAAATTGAGTGTAGAAAGAGCCCAGCTAGTGATTTTTGACTATTCTAGAGCCATTGGAGACATTAGTTTTGCATTCTAAGCACTAAAAATATTCAAGCACATAATGAAAGAGGCCCAACATGGGAAGTTAGACTAGGAGATCTATCCCAGGAGGGTGAACTACTTCATCATTTTTTTGTCTTGTGTTTCTATTTATGGTATTCTTGTCTCTGTTTTATGCTGGAAAACTATGTTTAAACACTTAATTTATGTGCTATTGCAACTTTCCTAATTGCATAAAAGACATAAAATTTTACTTTCAAATTACATGAAACCTTCAAGTTTTTTAATGCATATCATTATTAAAGTCATAAACAATGGTCAAGGTCCAAACACTGAATTTAATAGTTGAATGACAGGTGTAATTATAAACTAGCCTATATCCATTTTAACGTCAGATCTACCAAGCACCGAGATGGATCAAATATCTCAAGGTGTAAACATATTTTTTGAGTGAAAACTTGAGGAAAGTTTTGCACCTCGAGAGATTTTATGCCTCTCGGCACCTGATAGATCTAGAGTTAAAAGGGATCTAGGTTGGTTTCAGTCATGTGCGGTGAAGGAAAATCTATCAAAGATATGATTAATTTTATAAATAACATGTAAAGATATCTAATATTAATATAATAATTTTAAATATGCTAAATATGCGTGAGATTGACCTGGTCATTTTAATTTTAAATTTTCTTGGTTACCTCAACTAGTTGAGATAATAAATATTGTTAATAAATGTAATTATGAGATAAAAATTTTGAATGAAAAGTGAAAATAATAGTGTTGAATGATAGAAAATGTGAATAATAATAATGTATTCAATTACAAATAGCCTTCATTGTGATCAATCTCAAACTATTTTCTTCTACTATTTTCATTATCACCCTTGTCATTTTTGCCATCTTTTCATATCAATTATATGAAAAGGAAAATTCAAATCGTAAACCATTTAAATCTTTACCTTGAGTTTTTGTAGTAAACATCATATTTTGTCTCTCTTGATCTCCAATATTAATAGTTCGAATTACTATAACAAAAAAATAAATGTTCATTGTCAATATTTTTTTGTTCTTACACTGAAATCAATGCACACTGTTAATCCAATCACTTTAAAATTAGTGTACCGTCATACATCCAATTGCATCAAATCACAAATCAACATCTACACTTAACTGAATGCATCTAATCCAAGCAATCGAATAATATTAGAAAACAACTTCTACGCTGAAATAAATGCTTCTAATGCGAGCAATCAAATAGGATTATAAATCAACATATACACTCAAATCAATGCATCTAGTGCAAGTAAGAAAATAGGATTAGAAAAAAAAATATATACACTGAAATCAATGCGTTTAATGAAAGAAATCAAATAGGATAGAAATAACCATCAACACTGGAAACAATCCATTTAGTGAATGAAATGAAATATGATTAGAAACAATCTACATTAAAATCAATGCATCTAGTGCAAGCAATCAAATAGTATTATAAATCACCATCTACACTAAAATCAATTAATTTAGTGCAAGAAATCAAATAGGATTAGAAATAATCTACATTCAAATGAATGCATCTAGTGCAAGAAATCAAATATCATTAGAAATAAATATATACACTAAAATTAATGCATCTAATGCAAGAAATAAAATAGAATTAGAAATCACCATCTATATTGAAATCAAGATATAGTGTAACAAATATTCTTCACTCTCTCCCCCCTCCATCTGTATCTATATATCCCTCCAACTCTCCTTTGTCTCTATATCTCACCCCCCAAACACACACACTCTCTCACTCCATATCTATCAATCTCTCTATCCCCTGCTCCCTCTCTACATCTCTCTCTTCTTCCCTTTCTTCGCCTTCCATATATATGTCTATCTTCCCCTTCTCTCCCTATACCACTTTAATTATATCTATGTTTCCTAATGATCTTCTCTCTCTCTCCCTCTCTTTATATCTTTCTTAACATTCCCTCTGTATCTCTCCACCTTTCTCTCTTTATGTCTTTTTTCTTACCTCCCTTTCTGCCCCCCTCTTACTACATCTCTCTTTCCCTCCCTCTCTCTACTCTCTCACATCATCTCTCTTCCTTCCTCACTCTCACTTTCTCTACCACCTCTCTCTCTATCTCTCTTCACCCTCCAAGTCTGCTAGTATATCCCTTCCTCTCTCCTTCTCTCTCCTTCTCTCTCCTTCTCTCCCCCTACTTTGCATCTATGCGTCTTTGTCTCTTCATATCACCCAAAAACATACACACTCTCTATCCATATCTCCCTTGTCACTCCCTCTTTCTCTCCACTTCTCACTCTATGTATTTTTTCTTCCTTCCATATATCCACATCCAAATCCATCTCTCTATCCCTCCCTCTCTCCTCCTCTC
Source organism: Pinus albicaulis (assembly GCA_034641835.2). NCBI lineage: Eukaryota > Viridiplantae > Streptophyta > Pinopsida > Pinales > Pinaceae > Pinus > Pinus albicaulis. The sequence continues at coordinate 317,120,586 of CM076581.1, read as the reverse complement.
TCAAGTCCTCTCTCTTTTCATTCCTCACTCTTCGTTTCTCTCATACATCCCTCTTTCTTCGCCCATCACTCTACTCCTCTCTCTCATCCTTCCTCTCTCTCCCTTTCTATCCTACCTCCATCTCTCTCTCTCTCTCTCTCTCTCCCCAACTATGTTACTATAACCCTCCCTCTCTCCTTCTCCCCCCATTATCTCATGTCTTCTTCTTTATCTCTTTATCTCACCCCCGAACATACACACTCTCTCTCCATCTCTCCCTTTCCACTCCCTCTCTCTCTCCTCTTATCACTCTCTATATATTTATTATTACCTTCATCTCTCCCCCTCAAAATCCATATCTCTACCCCTCCCTCTATCCTCCTCTCTCTCAAGTCATCTCCCTCATCCTTCCTCTCTCACCCTTTTTATTCTACCTCCCTCTCTCTTCCCCCATCTCTTTCTCTGCCCTCCAATCCTATCACTATCTCCCTCCCTATCTCCTTCTCTCTCTCCTCCCTCCATCTTTGTGTCTCACAATTTGGTCAATTTAGTGTGTCTAAATTGCTGCATTTAATTTGTCAATCCGGGAATCATAAGCTGATGAAGTGCGGCGCACTATATGTGCAAGATAACCTATTTCTTAACTTTTTGTCGTTTTTGGTTTTTCTAAGGTGAAATGGAAATTCTAAGATGAAAACAAGTTTGGTTATGTTTGTTCAAGGAAGTGATATCCCCTATAATGATTTACCCTCTCTCACTCCTCTCTCTCTCTCCCTCTTCATTCCTTATCTCACATCTCCTTGAGTTTATATCTATATCTTCTTTGTGACTCCCCCTATGTCTCCACATATATCACTCTATGTCTTTGTTCTTCCCTATAGAGTTATGTTGAGGAGGTAAATCCCCTCTGCGGACAGAGGCGATCCCTACTAGCCCAGCAGGGGTCTAGCAACAAACAAACAATGCTATGACGCAAGCTCCTAGTTACGAATGAAAGACTTGGGATAAGAGCCTACCTGGATTCCAACGCTAGATCTGAAGAAGAGATGTCCCCGTCCTTCAGCCCTGGCAGATCACAATCCTTCCGCGATCTCCGCGGATGAACACCTGCACACAGAAGAAACGAACAGATACAAGCATAGGAACCAGCATATGTAACTAAACATCGGTCAGAAAAGATATTACTCGCATTAACATGATGGAAAAAGGAGTGGAACCATAATCATAGTCATCTATTAAAATGATAAACGAATAGAAGTTACAACCAAGTTCTGACGTCGCAGCTTCCTTCGAACGGGTCTCCGGTCGTCCACGTCTCGCAAAGCTCGCCAAGGAAAGGGAAACCTTTCCAGAGTCTCGTAACAATGGTCTCCTCGCTTGAATGGGCCTTAAGGGAAAGAATGGATTCTTTACAGCACAAAGGCACTTGGGAATAGGGAGATGCAAAGCTTCAGCACTTCAAGACTAGCTTGCCATGGATCTGAGCAAGCTTTTACAGATGGGGAAGGAGGGAGTTGGGATCCCTATTATTATGGGATTGGCCCTATCAACAAGGAAGGTTCCATAGAAGGTGGAAAAACAACTTCCCTTCCATAGAACTCCCGCAGCCAAACCTCCCAACTCAAGATAGGAAGTGGTTTGTGAGTTTGTTTGAACTCAACTTCCGCCATCCATATTTAAAAAACAGTCCCTAAAATGGGTGGCGCGATTGCTGCTCTATGACAGAGCGCCAAGTGGCGCAACCTCTTTACAGGATTTCCCTGATTGGCGCGAGCACTGAACTGTCTACCCGCGCCAATACAAAAAGAGCTGTTTTTCATGGATTTTGCAAGGAGATGTCTCAAGGGGAAATGAAGCTCATACTCAGAGGGATGCATTGATGATGTTTTCAAGGCATGACAGTGTTCACAAGTCACATAATGGGTCCTCCATTGTGCGGGACGGGGAATGGTAGGGACGGTGACAAATTACTGTGTAACAGATGCCCCCTAAAGCATGAGGCCCGAGAGAGAGAGGGGTGAAATGCTTTACGAGAACATGTCCAACTGAAGGCCCGTCGTCAGAAAACCTGCACAGAAAGATACAACCGATATCTCAAGTACATGATGTATATCTATGGTATGGACGCAGCCATCCGAACAGAGTATGCTATAATCCGGATCCAGGGTATGGGCGCAGCCATCCAACTAAGATCAAACAAATAGACTCGGGTATGGTCGCAGCCATCCAATCATTGAGTCATGTACATAATGACAATAATCCACAATCGCAGCCTGGATTACAACAGACACAATCCAGGGTCTTGCGCTCCATCTCGACCCAAACAAGTACAAGTTCAAGCATGTGAATGTGTGAGCTGATGTCGAACATGCAAGAACATCGTCTGATTACCAGCCAATGATGAAAGCCGTTAACAGACGCGAGAGAAACCACCAATAATGACAATGGTCCTCAAGGTACTACAGGTACAATCTACGGCATGCGAATACATGAGTTGACGTCGAACACCCGCAGAATCATTCGATCGGAAGTCAATGATGTAAACTTCACGTCGAATGCGACGAACCTGCCATTGAGGCATGCAGGCTCCAAGGTACCATCAGGAGTCTCTAGACCAACTTCCCGGATAATGAGTTGAAGTCGACAGGAAGTGACCTTGATCGAAGGTGGGCCATAATGATTCCCACATCATCGACACGAGACAGAGGAACATAATGTTTTGTTGTGAATTAAGACCATATGAGAAACAGAGGAAGGTTGATATTTGCAGAGGCCAACTTCTCTTGAACATATGAACGGCACGACAATGGACTTGGCAGTATTTGACATCAACGGATCAGAGGTCATGGTGACGAGGCAGTGAACAGATGAGAGGTCAAAAGAGATTACCCAAACCCATGGAGGCAAAGTGAAGCAACGAGATGAGATGTCCTCAACCCGACACGGATGCAGACAAGTGCCATGTTCAAGAGCGACATACTGCCGACGACAACGACGATGGTTCCATTTTTCCCCCACCATTTCTGGCGAGTACCCCAATTATTTTTAATAACAAGCTTGAAGGGGATAGCATATGCTTGCGATATAAGTCCGCCCTTCGGGCGAATCCATCCTAGTGCATTTAACAAGTCCTAGGAAGGAGAAACTCGGAGAACGTCATTTCGACTAGATCCGATGTCATCAGGGTTTAACGAGTCTGACAAAGGAAGAACTCGGCGTCTTTTCATGTTTAGAGAGTTTGAAAAGACAGCGGAAAAGAAAACTCCACAGTTCCCTTTTCGTAAATAGTTCCCCAGATCCGAAAAGGTAGAAAACAATATCCGGGAAAACCTCCTAGTCGCGATAGGCTAGGGTATTCCTTTTTCGTAATCGATCCAGCCCAGCCCGAAAAAGGGTTAAACTTATAATGGGTGAATGTCGATTCGTGTCCATTTTAACGAGATCGAAACGACAAGGGCCTCGGCGATCTTTTCATATTTAGAGAGTCAGAAAAGAGCTGAAAGATGACTCCAGAGTGACTTTTTCGTGTATTTACCGAGTCCGAAAAAGTATAAAATACAACTCGTTTCCATCTTTTAAGTCGCAAAAACCTGCCGCTGCACATACCCAACAAGCGTAAAATCCATTTTCGACATAATACATGCAAATATTTGACAAAAAATAACTTTTAAATCTCATTTAACATCGAAAAGTTATAAATATGTCTAATGGTAAAAAATAAAATTACTTTTTACTATTTACCTTGTGGAGAGCAACAGTGGTCCATCTGGAGCAGAATCTTCTGACGGTGATTGCGACCAATCCAGGCAACCATTCAGCGTCTCGTCTGTGACAGGTAAGAGGCGCTCCTTTTCTCTTTCTTTTCATGCATTTTTTAATGATTTCCCCTTAGAATTCAGCTCTGTGAGGGCACATTTGAAATTTTAGGGCCGGGCCAAGTGGCGCGGGTATCGGGCACGGACCCGCGCCACTGAGCTCTTTTTACCAAAGGGCCCGCGCCACATGGCGCGACTGTCAGCAAAACAGTCGCGCCAGCGGCGGAACCCAAATTTCCGCCTAAAATTTCGCTATTTATGCCAAATTCCTTGAATTTTGAAGCTCACAAAAGATCTAATCAGGGGTTTTGGACCATGTGAATGCAGATAAACAGTCAGAATGGAAATCGAATGGAAGGAACGAGAACACGGAGATGAGGACGAAGAGGCCATGCAAAGCCAAGCATGTATGAATGCTCTGAGAGACTGTGGCTTAAAAAAGTTCTTCCTCACGCCATGCTTACGAGCTCAGCCTGAGCTCCTCCAATATCTGATCAACCTCTGGGATGAAAACGACCAAGTATTCAGAATACGAGACCAGGTGTTGGAATTGGAGGTCACCGACATTTATTTCGTTACTGGATTATCCCACAGGGGTCCAATCCCTGTACTGACTGGGAGCAGACCATCAGGGGAAAAGATGGAAGAAGTAATGGCGCGGGTGTGCCGTGGGGCACAAACAGGAACAGGGAGTAAGAAGGTATACATCTCAACCATCCCTGATCTAGCACTGAGAGTTGTACTCCACACCATTATGCGGGCTGCTGGATCGCAGGCACCGCACGAGGCTACAAAGACTCAACTCCTCTTAGCCTCAGAATGCATGGGTCCCCGACTGTATGATTGGGCAACAGCCGTCACGATCAACATGAAAAGGCAGCTCACAAAGTGCAAACGGGGCAAACTGAAGCAGTTTGGGTATGGTTCCATCTTGGTATCGTTCATTCTGGAACGCATACCAACCTTCCAGGGCCAAGAGGCCCCTGTGGCGAGTCCGGCACTACGAGAGCCGAGAATGGCTCGCTGGGCAGCACTGATGCCCAGATCTGGAGGCGGGCAACAGATGTCCTGGAAGCCCGAGTTCTTCAGGTGGCTACGGCGCCAACTGATCGTTGTGGAAGATTGGCCCTATTCGGGAACTGACTTTACAGGGGACCCAGATCTCCCGCTACCAGAAGGAGACGACTGGGACGAAGAGCTGGGTAAGACCTCATATTTTTGATTTTATGCTTATATGTTTTTTTTTGTTAATACACACTTGTCTAAACACAATTATATATGCATGCAGATGTAGGACCTGAGAGACCAGCCGGGATGTCTCCTATCTCCCGGAGGACACAACTCGCCCCTGAGATCCAGGGGGAAGGCACCGGAGGAGAGGCACTGGTTCAGAACCTCGAGGGGATCGTTCATGGGATCCCAGACTATGCCCGACTGTCAGACGTACCGATGGAGTACCAGCGCCATACGGTGGGAGTTCCAAACCGGCTCCACCGAATCCTGAGGCGGCTAGTGCGTGCAGTGACGTGCTATCATGAGCACCATGCCGATTAGTCTCTAGGATTTAGCCACACCTATTTTTTGAGAGACACAGTGTCTCCGGATGTATTAAGACAATTATGTATATTTTTTGAGTTTTATGTGACACACTTTTATGTAAACATTTCGATATCTATATATATGCATATCTATTTCTGGATGAGTCTTCTTTACATGTGATGATGATTTATAAATTGCGCAAATGTCTATCTAACACCAAATTTGCTACCGCATCTGTCAATGTATTCAAATGTCTGGGTATATGATGATATGTAATGTATTCAAAATTCCTTTCCAGTAATCGAATACGCAAATACAATCGTAAAATGGACGGGTTTCTTACCGAATAGTGCCCGTTCAGCTGCAACACTACAAGCCGTGAATCTAGGTACACGAGCAATTCACGGATACCAAGGTTTACTGCCTCGGTTAATAATTCCAACACGGCGCTATATTCCGCGATATTGTTCGTGGTACGTCCTAAACACACACCTTGCAGGTCAATCAACTCACCAGCAGGATCATAGATTACCCAGGCTGCAGAAGACAGATTCCTGGTACTGCGGGAGGCACCGTCCGCGAAACCAACAAATGGATGAAAAGACATCTGCACAACCAGGAAGACCCGATCAGCAGAAGGATGTTTACAAAGCACACCACACCATGCACACAAATGACAATCACACACCTATGTACACACACCACACCAAAAATCATTTCAGGCGTAGTACTTCTTAAGGTACAACCCATTTCTGGGCTGTGCCAATGGAACTCCTTCGTAGTCTATAAGCTCGTAGGCCCCATTTTTCAAAACACGTTTTACTATGTAGGGACCGTGCCACATGGGCTGGAGTTTACCGGCACCAAGCTTATCATGTGCCTGATCGTACAAGAGGACTAGGTCTCCTTCAATGAAAGAACGGGGAGAAACATATTGATCAAAATGAGATTTGACCCTCTTCTTTTGTGCTTCGATGATCAAAGCAGCTAGACGACGGGTTTCATCCAACCGTTCGAGATACAGAAGACGCTCTTCCTCAGGAGAAGTATCCGGTAAGAGCTCCACAGCTAATTTGAGCGAAGGAATTTCACATTCAACCGGCAAAGTAGCTTCCAGACCGTACACCAGTTGGAATGGTGTGAATCCGGCTGCACTTTTAGCAGATGTTCGGTACGCCCAGAGAGCTGAGAACAGTTGGAGATGCCAACTGGATTTATGAATCCCAACTGTTCGTTGAAGCATAGTGACCAAAACCTTGTTCACCGCTTCAACCTGACCGTTCGCTTGAGGGTAGTATGGCGTTGAGCTGTCGTGACGCAGACCCAACGCAGCTGTCAGCTCCGCCATCATGTAATCGCGGAAATGAGTACCGTGATCAGTGACGATAGCTTGAGGAACCCCGAATCGTGCAATAACATGGTTGAATAAAAATGAAGCAGCCGTTCTTCCGTCAACAGCAAGTGTAGGCATTGCCTCGGCCCACTTAGTGAAGTAGTCGACGGCGACAATGATATACGCATGCCCCCCGGCCGAGTGAGGGTTACACGTCATAAAATCTACGCCCCATTTCGCGAAAGGGACGACGGTAATAACGGGATGCAAAGGCAACGGCGGCGCGCGCATCTTGCGCTGAAAAATCTGGCACGGATGGCATTTTCGGACTGCAGTGATACAATCCTTGAATATAGAAGGCCAGAAGTAACCTGCCCTTAGAATCTTTTGGGCAGTGGCATATCCGGACATGTGTCCACCACAGGCGCCACTGTGGCAGTCATTCAAGACTTTCTCAGCCTCATCCAAGGTAAGGCATCGTCGGAGCACCGAATCTACTCCAATACGATATAAGGTATCTCCTACTATGCGGTAGGGTTGGGACTGGTGCCGAATCCGACGGCGTGCAGCTTTATCCAACTCAGACCGGAATGTCGCGGTCTGAAGATACACTATGATGTCACCGTACCAAGGATCACGAGTATCAATAAGAAACAGCGTTTCGTCCGGTATATGATCTTCAGAGTGTTCAGGAAGAGAGTATGTAGGGAGAGAACATATCAAATCCGCGAAGACCAGTGATTTAGTTGATTTGGCAGTGGTGAACTCCAAATCAAACTCCTGCAGGATGACGATCCATTTGGAGTACTTGCCCCCCAGCAATTGTCTAGAAAGAATATATGTCATGGGGTTGCAGTCTGAAACCACTGTTATCGTGCGCAATAGGATGTAATGGCGAAAGCGTTGTATGACGTGTATGGCTGCTAAGGCCAACTTCTCGACATGTGCATAACGCGTTTCCGGGTCGAGAAGGTTCCGAGAGAGGTAATAAACAACATGTTCATCACCGTTCTCGTCATCCCGCACCAAGACCATGGCGATGGTGCTTAATGCGGCGGCTAGATACAAAGTAAAGTCGCGGTGGTAGTCCGGAGGACGAAGCAACGGAGCATTGACGAGTAATGTCTTCAGCTTCTCAAAGGATTCTTGAGCGATTTCGTCCCAATGAAAGGGAACATTCTGCTTTAACAAACGAGTGAATCCTTTGGCCACCTCGGCGTAATTCGGGATGAAGCGTCTAAGAAAATTCGCTTTCCCTTGCAGACTCTGCAACTGATAAAGGGAGGAGGGTGATGGGAGATTTATAATGGCCTCAACCTTCAGAGGGTCGAGGCGAATTCCGTCTTTCGAGACTATAAAGCCTAAAAGACGGCCAGAATCGACGCAGAAGACGCACTTATGAGGGTTGAGCCTAATGTTGTAGCGTCTGCAGCGAAGAAATATCTGGCGAAGATGTTCAGGATGATCCTCTCGCTTACCCGAATGGGCAGGCAAGTCGTCCAGATAAGGCTGGACGATATGGCGAATATCATGAAAAGCATATGACATCGCACGCTGAAACGTGGCGCCAGCGTTCTTTAAGCCGAACGGGAGTTTTTTATATGCAAAAGTGCCCCACGGACAGATGAATGTGGTCTTATGTTGATCCTCAGGTGCAATGTTAATCTGGTTGTAACTTGAGAAACCATCCATTATAGAATAGATCTCACTCCTGGCGCAATCGTCGATAATCTGATCGATAAACGGAGTGGGATAATTATCCTTAGGACAGGCGCGATTGATATCGCGATAATCTACACAGACTCGAATGGTACCCTGCTTTTTATCGACAGGGACGATGTTGGACACCCATTCTGTAAGGGGGATAGGATAAATAAACCCCGCGTTCAGAAGTTTTTCAACCTCTGCCTTGATAGCGGCGGCTTTCCGAGGATGCATGGGACGCAAGCGTTGGCGCACGGGTTTCGCACCTGGGTAGGTTGGAATTTCGTGCACGACAATACTAGGATCAATTCCCGGCATTTCCTCGTAGGACCATGCAAAAACATCTCTGAACTCTTTGAAAAGTTCCGTATAGACCTGGATCTCTTCGGGAGAACAGGTCACACCCACGTGAATGTTCTCAACAATCCCTGGTTTGACAGAGATGTTGATAGGAACCGTTTGAGTAATGTTACTCAGATTGCCTTCCGAAAAGACCTCATGCGTCAAGATCGGTGTTTGAAGAGGAGGGGAAGGAACCTGAGTAGCATAGCGCTCGAGACAATCCGTCATTGCCCCCAAGCTAGGCATAAACGAGGAACGATGATGCCCATCGCCCCAAGGTAGCTCCTCCAGAGACATAGTTTCAATTATAGCCTCATCTGAGGGGAAAGTCTCTCTAAGAGGATCAGGCGAATCAGCCTGACCAAGCCAGGGGGATTGTGAGTAGACGTCAAGAGCCATGCTCATCGGAGCATGCTGAGGAGGAGGAGGGTCCGATGCAGCAACAATCTCACAGTAGCTGATCTCTACTGGCGTTAAAGGCATGGACTCTCCAAACTCATATACCTGCTCAGGTGTAGGAATCATCCAAGGGTCATCAGTCCTGGACAACATGTTAACTTGAGCGGTATTCGGTGGCGGCGCAGGGAAAATACCCATGAGGACCGGGTCTTTGAAAAGACCAGGTCCTATGCTGTCTGGTGGATTCGGAATTTGATCCACATACGGCACGTTGTTCTCGGAGCTCGAGGTAAAAAATGACAACTGGTCTACTGTGACAATCTTGCCCTCGTGAGGGAACTTGATGAATCGAAAGACAGTAGACGGCACGCAGAGCATGGCATGGGTCCAACTGCGGCCAAGAAGTATATTGTAGTTGAGTTTAGCGTCAACCACTTCTACTTCCACGTTGACAGTTTTTCCCTGTAATGTGATCGCAAGACTCTCGAGAACTCCCAGGGGTTTAGATTCCCGACCATCAAATGCCTCAAGGGCATTAGGAGATGACGACAAAGTTGGAGAGCCGATGGCCTTCCAACAAGCGGAGGACATAACACAAGTAGATGCACCCTCATCTACGACGGCTCTGTGAACGTTCAGATCGTTAATCCCGACTTGAATAACCAAAGCGATTTGATGTGGAAGCCGGGGAGTAAAATTCTCCAGATCAAAGGTGAGAAGGCTCGAGTCGGCGGGATCAATACCACCGATGGCAGACAGTAAAGCCTTCCGTTGTGAAGGACAACTTTGAAGAACCTCAAGTGTAGACATGGCACATGGCGCCTGTGCCAGATCCTCAACGATGCTATAATGTTGAGCGGCACGAGCATTTGGGTTATAAGAGGATCTCCGAAGAACACCCTTGGGAGGTGGCTTCACAACGGGTTCGAGAGTCGGCTTCTCGATTTCCAATGAACCAGAAGCAGGTGGGGGAGGCGGTCCTTCCGCTACTGCCTTCCCGGGTGCCTGCTGCTGACTATTGTAATCCTTCGATCTCGTAGCAATAGTGATGGGTGCATTAGTCTTCATCATGAAAACCTGAGACCCAAACGGTGCAGATGATGAACCTTGTTCGACCATCTGGGTCTGCTGAGATGGAAATGGCTCATTCAAAACAGCCAGAGTTCCCTTTGAGCCTTTAAGAAGTTGACTGATTTCGGATTGTCGTGGACAATCCTTAGTGTAATGGTCACCTTCACAGATGAGGCAAGGAAATTTCGGCTTACGTTGGGAGCCATCCTCAGTTCGAGTTTTAGATTCCGGTTTTGGGGCATCAGATTTTGATTTGCCTTTGCCCTTCTTCTTCCCCTTGGAGGATTTGTCTGCAGGATTGGCCTGAACAGCATTTACCTCCGCGGATTTACCAGAATCGGATGAGGCGGGATTAGCAGAGGTATTGTTGGAAGAATTAGCCTTCCGCTTCCCATTCGAAGACTTCTTCGAATTTTGAGAGACGGAACCAATGACGCCATCCACCGTAGGGGTAGGCGGGGTCTTTTTGGCTCCGGGCCGTGGAGCATCAGGCAGGATGTCATAAAGCGTGCCAGATTGCGAATAAACAAGATCCAGATACTGGGCACGCGCGATAGCTTGTTCCTCCGTCACACACGCTCCCATCGCGATATCCTGAGCGGTTTTATTCACAAAGGAGGCTGTGAACCAGTGAGTCAAAATCTGATCAGGTATGTGAAACTTGATCAGTCGACGACGGCGCCGCCACTCATGGATGTGATCCGAGATGTGAGTGGCCGAGTCCTGCTTCAGGGAAGATAGGAGGTGCGTCCCAGTCTCATACCGGACTGGTAACTGGAAATGTGTGAGGAAAGCCATAGCTAACGAGTTGAAATCCTGAAAAATACCACGGGATAGATCTATGTACCACTTAGCAGCAGCTCCTGTTAAAGTACGCTGGAAAAGACGCAGACGAACCGAATCGTCAGTCCAAGAGTTAGACAAACACCAGAGGTGATATGTCATCACATGCGCTTGGGGGTCTTCGCCAGATTTGCCCTCAAACTTGGGACAATCTCCTGGTATCTTGGTTGGAACCGGAGGCCAATATGGATTATGAGAAATCGGATCATTGGTCAACTTTGAAACGTCCGACAGATCCAAGGTAGCCAGGAACGGCAATGGAGGGTTAATTCCCATGCCAGTCCCAGAATAAGGTCCGGTACCCATGCTCCACGATGGTTGTGAATATCCCCGCCCCCATGGGTTCTGTCCCGTAGGATTCTGACCGTGAGGGGCATAATTCGTATAGCCAGACTGATTTGGTTGCTGGTAACCATTGTGTGGGGCTTGATAACCAGGGTTCGGGCCCTGATTAGGCGTTTGCCCCGTATAAGCAGCATTTGGATTTGGCTGCTGAGCATAGTTAGAACCGGGTGGAGGAGGTTGATACTGAGAGCCTCCAGAGTGGTTATAGTTCGGTTGATATTGACCATGAGGATAATAACCACTCTGAGGATGAGTAGACTGCTGATAAGTGGAACCCTGCGGAGCCTGGTACGTAGGGCGCAGCTGTTGATTGGGCTGCGGCATTGAATGAGCAGGCTGTTGAGCAGAGTGAACGGAATGAGAGGGCTGCCCTGAATGAACAGGTTGACCCGAGTGAGGGGGCGGCCCTGAATGAACAGGTTGGCCCGAATGAGGGGGCGGCCCTGAATGAACAGGTTGGCCCGGATAAACAGGCGGCGCTGGTTGCGCAGGCTGACCTGGTTGTAAGTGAGCCCCAGGCTGCACCGAATAAGCCGGTTGGCCTGGAGGCGGGACACCAGGTTGTACCGGATGACCCGGTTGGCCTGGTGGTGGAACAGGACCAGGTGCTTGCTGGAAACCAGTTTGACCTGAAGCAGAACCATAAAGTGGTCCTGGCTGATATGCAACGTTAGAGACAATAGGATACTGCGGTTGCATCGGCAAAGAAGGCTGGATTTGCCCCCCAGGACCATAGGCCGGTCCCTGTTGATACCCCGGCTGAGGCTGAGCAGGTTGACCAGCAGGGTTATAATACGGTCCTTGCGGATTATAGAATGGCCCTTGCTGGCCCACAGAGTAGCCTTGATTGGGCTGTCCCTGCGGGTCGTACTGATAGCCAGGTTGGCCCGCAGGTTGGCCTTGAAAAGGCTGTGCCTGCAGGTTCTGAGCCTGGTTGTACGGTAAACCTTGAGCATACAGATAAGCCTCAGGAGCAGGAAGACGCAAAATGTCCCCATGCTCATCAAGCTGACCCGGGAAACCATACACGGGAGTGCCGTCCTGTGCATAGTGCGAAAAGAAAGATCGATAAGGATCTTGGGGGATTTGTCCAGCTCCGGCGTTCGGCTGCTGTAAAAACAACCGATACTCCTCCGGAGAGATATTCTCCGGTATAGCAGTAGCTAGATAAATGTCTTCAGGAGTTGGCCCAGATCTAGTAGCAGATGCTGAGACAAGAGCAGAAGAGGCAGCCACACAAACAGTGGGCCGCACGGGAACAGAAGTGATGGGCGTCGAAGGAGACACCCCGGGTGTAGTGGCAGCTGTCCTCGAAGCAGGAGATGATATTCCCATAGAGGCGGCAGCTGAGATAATCTGACCCAGAGATCTGTATCCCTGTGGCAAAGAAGGACCAGCTGACGATGTGGTAGCCAGCTCAGAATCGTCTCCCTCAAACAATCTACGAGGGATGCGCTGATAGTCATCAGACCCGGGAATTTCCTCACCAGAATCACTCATGGTTGATCCCGCCGTTAAATCACGCAGAAGACGGCGAGGACTAGGAGGAAAAACAGCAGCAATAAACGGTGAACCCGATGTAAGAGAAAGGAAATCAGCTCCTAATCTCAATTCAGACACAGGGTCCGAAAAGGGCCAGTGGAACTCAACTGGCTCTCCAAAGGGTTGCTCGGCGAGGACCTGTCCCCCGTCAGGGAACTCGGAAACAACAGGCTGCTGTGGTTCAACAGAAGGCTCAGAAGCCTCTGAAGAATCGTCCGTGTAAGGACTACCAGTAGACGAAACCGAGGGTTCCGCCACCGTGACAAAAGACTAGAAGAAGAGAGCACACACACACACGGGCTGAAAATGAGTTAAGACACACGATCAAACAGTCACAAGCAATATCTAAATGGGTGTGTTATCGTGGGAGATTGATTTTACCACATTGGAAAATAAACAAATTCTACCGTTTCATATTTTAAGAGTCGAGAAACGATAAAAAGATGACTCTATCTCTTCCAGAGTTGATACAAGCGTGAAAGGACAAGCGCTTGACGGTCTTTTCAAGTTTAGGGAGTCAGAAAAGACCAAATGACTGCTCAGGAAAAACTAGGCACAAAGGGTGTACCAAATATCCGTGAACCGCAATATACACCTTGGTTTGAAAAATGAAACAGAAATCGACCAAGGACTTTCCGTACGTGCAGGTAGTCTCCCCGAATGCTGTGTTCGGTGTATCACGGGTATAGGGCGGCAGACTCGGCTTCCTGTGGATAAAGGATTGAAAACCTATAGGGGTCTCCCTTTATATACGCGACGGTACGGGGAGCGCAAGTCCGTACTAGCGCCGTCTAAAGCCAAAAGGCGAACGACGGCTGCTAGGTTTAACGACGCCGGAACACGTCTCTAGCCTAGACCTTCTAAATATGTTGCGTTAAGTTCCAATGTTGCCTTAGGTTAATTGAATAAATTTTACAATTGATCTTCAATTAAGTTTCAATTTCCAGGCCCTATCGTATGTAGTGTCTCCTAAATGCAAGCTATATGCCACGGTGCAACATTTCGTTCGATGAAAACTAGTTAAATGAGAGTTGAGAGCTTTTATGCAAACGAAATAAACGGAATACAAACAAGAATGTCTCTAATGCAACTAATGCAATTGCACACTTTTCAATCAAACACTAATTACTAGCAATATGGAAAAGATCACAATTTGCACTAATTTAACAAAAGCAAAAGAGATTATATTTTTTTTTTTTTTGATTTTCAATGTTTAATGGTTAATGTGCACTGAAAACAAAAGGAACAATTTGAGAAATGATATCTAAGAGAGCGAAGCAAACAACATTCACTCAACGAAGCAAGCAACCAAATCTCTAAATCGACCCAAAGTCCCTCAAAGCAAAGAAAGACTTGAAAACTTCCGATGGACCGTGTGATCTAGGTCCAAAGCAAGGCAAACGAATTCCGAATGAAGGAATGAACAATCACTCAAAAGACGCAGCAAAACAATCAAAGACTGGTAAGAGAGCGTGGAGAATCAATCAACAAGTTGACAGGATAATCAAGACACCAAAACTCCAAAAGAGGGCTCGATTCACTAAGCCACTAGATGCCCTAGGGCTCAAATCGTGAAATCGATAGACAGAGGCAAACAACCAAAGGATAGCGGTGAATTCCAGTCAAACAAGACTCCAACACACTCAGACAATCAGAAAATCAAGAAGAAAAGTACTGGTCAAGCTCAGAAAGCCAAAAAATGAAAAAACTCAAAAAAGTCACAGGGGTGGCGCGACTGTGGACTTGAAACTGGCGCCAGAGGCCGATTGGCGCGAGACAGACAAATGCAACAAGCGCCAAGTGGTGCGACTGTCGGGTTAAAACCCGCGCCAGTCGAGTTTTTCAATAAAAATTAAAAAAACAAGCTAATCTGAAAGCAGACCAATACAAGCTAAGCAAACCAAGAAGCTAAAATAGTGAAAGAATCCAACAAGGTTCATCAAGCAAGGAGAAACAATCAAAGCGAACCAATCATAAACGGGACAAGGAAAACCGGACGATCCCCAGCGGAGTCGCCAATTTGTTGAGGAGGTAAATCCCCTGTGCGGACAGAGGCGATCCCTACTAGCCCAGCAGGGGTCTAGCAACAAACAAACAATGCTATGACGCAAGCTCCTAGTTACGAATGAAAGACTTGGGATAAGAGCCTACCTGGATTCCAACGCTAGATCTGAAGAAGAGATGTCCCCGTCCTTCAGCCCTGGCGGATCACAATCCTTCCGCGATCTCCGCGGATGAACACCTGCACACAGAAGAAACGAACAGATACAAGCATAGGAACCAGCATACGTAACTAAACATCGGTCAGAAAAGATATTACTCGCATTAACATGATGGAAAAGGGAGTGGAACCATAATCATAGTCATCTATTAAAATGATAAACGAATAGAAGTTACAACCAAGTTCTGACGTCGCAGCTTCCTTCGAACGGGTCTCCGGTCGTCCACGTCTCGCAAAGCTCGCCAAGGAAAGGGGAAACCTCTCCAGAGTCTCGTAACAATGGTCTCCTCGCTTGAATGGGCCTTAAGGGAAAGAAGGGATTCTTTACAGCACAAAGGCACTTGGGAATAGGGAGATGCAAAGCTTCAGCACTTCAAGACTAGCTTGCCATGGATCTGAGCAAGCTTTTATAGATGGGGGAAGGAGGGAGTTGGGATCCCTATTATTATGGGATTGGCCCTATCAACAAGGAAGGTTCCATAGAAGGTGGCAAAACTACTTCCCTTCCATAGAACTCCCGTAGCCAAACCTCCCAACTCAAGACAGGCAGTGGTTGTGAGTTTGTTTGAACTCAACTTCCGCCATCCATATATAAAAAACAGTCCCTAAAATGGGTGGCGCGATTGCTGCTCTATGACAGAGCGCCAAGTGGCGCGACCTCTTTACAGGATTTCCCTGATTGGCGCGAGCACTGAACTGTCTACCCGCGCCAATGCAAAAAGAGTTGTTTTTTATGAGTTTTGCAAGGAGATGTCTCAAGGGGAATTGAAGCTCATACTCAGAGGGATGCATTGATGATGTTTTCAAGGCATGACAGTGTTCACAGGTCACATAATGGGTCCTCCATTGTGCGGGACGGGGAATGGTAGGGACGGTGACAAATTACTGTGTAACAAGTTAATATATATCATGATATATTAAAATTAAGAGAATTTTGAGGTCTAAAATGGGCATCCTCAGAAAAATGTACAACCAAAATAAATTTTATA